>OY751321.1:26757183-26970916 GCA_963564615.1 Rhorus exstirpatorius
CCTTGGGTTAAAAGTGAGATACATGCACTGAATTTCGAAAGAATTTTCCACTTTATTCTATGCTAATTGCCTTTGTTATCTTTCGTAATTTTTAAAATCAACATTGACGAAAATCAAGATTTCTCCATAGCCTCGTATCGGGAGCGAGTCTGGTGTCTTCGTCTTCGAGAGACGTGTCACCTGATATATATATATATATATATATATATTGTTAAAAAATCTCAAGCACACAGCAGCATCGTGGAAAAATGTCGCGAAAGATTCTCACGCGCGCATTCTCTTTAAATCTCCTCCTTGCTCCTGAATCTGTACGCTTGTCTCGCGAAAGAGCGAATTCCTGCTATCACTTGCGAGCGAGCAAGCTCGACAATTATATATATATATATATATATATATAATATACGGGGCCGCCCGTTTCCCGTCGTGATTTGATTGTACTCGCGAGAAAGCTCTTTAACTCGCGTCTTCTTGTTTCTACTATCATCTCGAGCAGAAATACTCGACATTCCACGACCGTGCGTGATTTCTTCGGCCGATTTTGTACGAACGTGAGCAAAAGCGCCCCTGAGAGTCGTTACACACGCACACATATTATAGTATTATACGCATCGATAATTCTCGAGACGCGATATTTCTCCGTTAAAAATGTGACGAAAATTTTGCAGGCCACACACGCAATGACGGACTGTTGCATCGAATGATAATAACCGCACACAGAAGATCGATCTGTATTATCCTTTCAATCCACGCGTCCCTGAACCAAGATAATTCATGGCATACTTTTTTTTTTTGCACAATTTTCTTCCATACCTGTCAAATTTTTCAATTATCCCGTGTAAACTAATTTTCGAAATTTTTTTTCATTGGATTTTTTCTTAACGGAGAATTCATCGTTCCATCATTCGTAATAATCCTAATGCTTATTTATATAATTTTTCATTTAATTACGTAATTTTCATTTTTACTACACGTTCACGATCCTCTTTCACAAATGCACGTTTTTCCGAATTTTATTCTATTATATTTTTCCCAATTTATTATTATCATTATTATTTTATTGCAGAGCTAGGCAAAGTACCTTAAAGTACTTCAAGTACAAAGTACAAAGACTTGACGTACTAATTTATTTCAAATACTTTGTACTTGAAGTACTAGTATATTTCAAGTACTAAATATTTCCAAGTGCTAAGTACTTCAAGTACTTGGTATTTTAAGTACTTAGTACTTGAAGCACTAAATATTTAAAGGAGTTGAGGTATAATTATCACATTATCGTGTCAGGACCGTCTACCGAGTGTTATGCATCGCGAAAATCGGAAAAAATTGGTGACGAAGCTCTTTCGTCTCATACGCAGAGCCATTGGGCATTGTCTTATAAATTTTTCTACATAAATTATACGCGTCGAAGAGACGCGTGATGGAATATAAACGAGAAAGTATAAACGAGCTCGCCCGCGCTTCTCCGCGTTCGCATATATCGACAGTGAAAGTTCCTCGTTGGCTTATGCAAAGTGTATAATTTTTTTCGAATTGATTGCACCAGAAGTGAAGCGAGAGAGATGGATAGAACGCGAACCGCATCTCCTCGTTATTATTATCCTTTCTTTCGTACTGACGAGGCGTAGGAGTATATAAATACCATATCCACATGCGTATATATAAATATATATATATATGGGGCATTCCATGCCAACCTGGACAGGCAGCGACCCTCACTCTCTTAGATTTTTGTCAAATTTTTTTCCCTTGTTCAGCAGGCTCAAAGAACCAATTGGGATTTTTTTGGGATTTTATTCTCAAGTAGTTTCGACTACGCGAATTTTTTAAAATTCTATCCTAAATGTAGAATTTTCAAAAATTCGCAGAGTCAAAACCACTTGAGAATAAAATCGAAAAAAAATCACAAGTGTTTCTTTGAGGCTACTGAACAAGGGAAAAAATATTTTTAAAAAATCGAAGGGGATGAGGGTCGCAGCCTGGCCAGGTTGGCATGGAATGCCCCATATATATATATATATAATTATTGAGCCATGATGAACATAATGACTGGACAAGTTATTAGTACGTTTACCCCTTTGAATTTTCTCACGAACATGTAGGCCCTCGTATACATTTATATTTTCATGGATATTATTATTTATATATCGAGTTAAATAGTCTGAGTAATTTTTTTTCAATTGTTCTTCTAGCGAATAGTGATATGGGATTTTTCAGAGAGTGTCGATTTTTTTTCCCATAAATAATTATTTTTTTACGTGAAAAGATCGTTCTGAGAATTCAAAGATATTGGAGAATACGATTAGGGAAACTCAGAAGCTTTTTTTTTTATAAAAACATATTGGTCAAGGATTATTAATGAGAATCCGATAATTGCAGTGAAAAATATTGCCTCAGGTTTGTGGAGTCTTCGATAGTTTGGCGAAAGAATTATCGTAGGTTGGATCGAGAGAAAAAAAATGCATTAATACTGCACATATAATTGTAATTTGACTTGAAATTTAATATTAATTATGAGCAATTTTTTAAAATAATAATTAATTATTACAAATAATAACTGCATAGACTTGAGCAACTGTTGCTATAACAAAGTTTATATAATTGACGTTCAATAGTTAAATTAATACGAATAAAAATTATTGCTCTCTGATAATTTATGCAAAATTAATATCTTTTTTCAATGATTCACCAATGGACTATTTTTTTTAACGTAACATTCCGAGATCATGATCCTAAATTTTTAGCTTGAAATATTAAAAATCAAAAAAGTTATGACTCAGCGAGGAAAATTTGATTGAAAAATGAAAAAAAAATGTTAAGCAAGTTTTTTTTTCAATGAAAATAATGAAAATATGATTTTTTTCACAATTGCAATATATTTTTTCATGCTTGAACATAATCTTAGATTTTTTTTCAAAATTTTTCGACTTTTAATATTTCAACTGCAGCTCGTGGAAAATTGGGCTGGGTCACGCGGTGAGTCTGAGTCTCGTTCGATAAAAAAAAAAAAAGATTTTGACAACCCAAAGTCGATGCGACTATCAAAATCCTCCACCGACTATTCGAGCTCCATTTTTTTTTGCCCACAGACACATATCATATGACTCGAATCACTCACAACGTCTGTCGAATCCATCTTTGATAAACAATTTTTAGTTAGTCATCAATAAAGCGTGAAATTCATGGAGAGCCTCGAGGGGGACGTGAATTTCCGCGTAAAACTATGAAAATGAAATTCCACGGTCGTAAAATTGGCTTCGATCATTAAAATCAGTGATCGCAGCCCAGTGAAAGGACTCGACGTCGTAGGTGGACAATCGTTGATATTCATGTATACTGGTACGTATATTACTGGAGACGACGACGACGACGACAGCGATTGAGTTTCATCGACAATGTGAGATTAAAGAAAACCAAAAATACGGAAAAAAATATGCAATAGTAATTTTTCGGATGGTAAAAAAAAAAGTAAAGGAGTACGAGATTTATCAAGATAAGAACTGTTCGATAATGTGATTAATCAAAGATTAAAAAAAAAATCGTTCTGTTTTTTTTTTTTTTTATAATGAAGCTTTATCCAAAACCGATGGATCTGGAAAAAAATTGTTTGCCCTTATTTTCGAAAGAAAAAAGAATTACGATGATCGAACGAGAATAAAAAATGTCTACTTGTTATAAAAAAATATATGCACATATGTATAAGTAATTATCAGAGCAGACAATAATGAACGATTTTCTAAAAATTATCCGCACAAGGCATTTTTTTTATTGATTAAATGATTTTTTTTTCTCATAGAATGGCTGATGGATTCTGGGAGGAAATATTTTTTTTTTTTGCAATTTTTTTGCATTAAATTTTTATAAATTACATACATTCGATTGTATGTAACGATTATTCAATGAAGTAATATTTTACCGAGCAAAGAAAATTATTTCTTTGTTTATTTATTTAATTATTTGCTTTATTTATTTGTTTATTTATTTACTCATTCATTTATATTGAAGTATACCCTACACTGGTAGTATGAAAAAATGGTAATGGTAGTAGTAAAGGTACGAGAGTGTACTGTGGCATGAAAGAGCGTGTATATATATATATATATATATATATATATATTATGTGCAACGCGAGAATAATATCCCAGGCTGTTACGGTGCATCTATGCATATGTTGGCCTGCTGCTTGGACTCCTCGTTGCCGCTGCTGACGTGACTATATATCGTGGTCGTAGATTTTAATCTCCACGCGGGGCCGGTCTCGGTACACAAGCAACTATCCACAATTGCACCTTTGCCTATCTAATGCCTCTCCTATCGACGATATATCGCTCGTCCGAACTTCGGAGAGTTTTCTCTCTGTCTCTCTCTCTCTCTCTCTCTCGTGAATACAAGCTACGAGAATTTTCCGAGGCTCGAACCATGTTTTTGCATAGCACGTATATCGACTATAAAATTATTATCACTGTGATATGAAGAAAAGTGCATTATCATATAATATGAAACTGGACACTGGAACAGTATTTCGGTGATGAAAAATTTTGATCTCAGGCCATTTATCGATGTCAGCAAGGGAAGACAGTGCATGAGACACTGGATATAGTGTTGAATTTCCCAGCAGATTCTCGACGTAATGAATTTTAACACTACAATCTCCTATAAAGTGAATTTCAACACAGAAATTTCCTATAAAATGAATTTTCAAACTGAAATTTCTCTATACAATAAATTTTAATTCTAAAATTCTCTATAGAATTAATTTTAACGCATAATTCTTTGTACGCTAAATTTGAAAACTAAAATTACTCTACACAATAAATTTTCACACTATAAAACTACCCAATACGATGAATTTTAAAACTAAAATTTTCTATACGATGAATACTGAAATTCTCTATGTAATTAATTTTAACAATTTCCTGTACAATTAATTCTAGCACAAAAATTCCCTGTACAATTAATTCTAGCATCCAAAATTCCCTAAATAATGAATTTTTAAGTTTAAATTCCCTGTTTAATCACCAAAATAATGAAACACAGTCCTCGTGGTTGCACCGTGATACACGAATATGTATATAAAAGTACATATATGAACGGAAATGCATTGAGGAATCTAACCGTACTATACGAGAGTTCGTGCGTGTATAACACTCATGGCGAATGAATGAATTTTCACTTTCGCCAAGTTTCCGATCGAGCCTCTCACACATTCTCACACAAAATAGGAGCATATATATATATATATAACATATCGTCACTCATTTTGCCGAGGATGTTCACTCTCGTCTCATCAAATGCCAGCGTGCAATGAATGGCGAGAATAATTAATGAAGGAAATGAATCCACTGTGCATGATGAATATAATGCGATTTTTTTTTCTTTTTTCAATTGTTCCAACTGAATATATACATACATGACTGTAACGAGTCCTCGATGCATCCATTCGAATCGAGAGCAGACGTTTTTATGGGCTATTTTTTAGCTCGGATGCAATGAGATATGAATCGTATTTCTTGATCGCGAACTGACCGATCGATCGTTATAATAGACATTAGACACGAGAAAAAAAAAAGGAGAAAGAGCTCTTTTAAGATTGAAAAACAAATACAATAAAAATAAGATAAAGATTTTACCGGAAAAAATAGATTTTGTTTCTGTTCGAATTTAAACTCAAAATGGAAGATCAAATAGAACGGACAAAAGTCACGAAAAAAAATGTACGTCAACGAACTGGAAAGTGTGTCATTCTGGATTTTGTAAATTTGTAATTATTGACAAGATTCGAAATGAATCCACGCCAATATCTTTTAAACGAGTTGTAGAATTTATTACACGTGGAATATTTTATTGCAATAAATTCGAAAGAATTTCTCTCGATCTTATGATAAGTAGAATGGTGAAAAAAAAAAAATATCAACAATCATTCGCGAAGAGAGCTAAAAAGAGAAGTATATCTATCGAGAGAGGACTTTTGCTTGAGGACGCTGCTGGAGAGCTATCCAGAGGTGAGTCGATTAAAGTGAAATAACGTCGATTAATGAACGTTTGAGTAGAGGATTCGGAGGCAAATGGCGGCGGTGTCTTTTAAAGAATTGCAAATGCACTGTCTTTGCACAACCGACTCCTCGGAGTCTCGTATATATATAGTCAACGCTTTTTTACGGATTTTCCCAAGAGTCCCATTTACATATATATATCTATAGTTTGGCCTATGCTCTCTCGCTCGTTTTCTCGTTCGTTCGGCACGCGCTGATGACTGCCACCTTGGCCATAAATTAAATTACCTTGCAGGCACCTTCCCCTCGAGCTCGCGCGTATAAATGCATCTCGACGTCGTTTTCATCAGCCTCTCTCTCTCTCTCTCTCTTTTTTTCTCTCTCTCTCTCTCTCTCTCTCTCTTTCTCTTTCTCTCGTGTACCAAAGCCAACGAGGATACTATATTCCTCTTCGGCTACTCTCGCTGTACTATAGCGAAATCTTTTCACATGCTAGAGCATATATCCCGCAGCTGTTCCATCGCGCACGAGCATACAGAGGTAAAACATCACGAATATAAAAGACGAGGGATATGATAGTCCAGTAATTCTAGCCATTTTTTTCTGCAATCTTCTGCAGAATCGATTTTGCGTTTGGAAAAGCGGTTCAGAGGTGTCCCCTGAGTGTAAATTCAAGTTGGCAGGACGTAAGAGGTCAAGCTTGAGCCGCCATCTTGGAAAAAACGTTTTGTCAAATATCTCGTGAACCGTGCATCGTACGACAAAAATAGTCGAGATCGTTTTTGTAGATAATGAAATTCTCTACAACATTTATCGGAAACTTTTTCCTGCATAGTGCTTGGTTTTTTATTTACAGTGCGGCAAACTTTTCTGAGCATGGTGATGTTTCAAAAAGTTTCATGGACCATAAATCAAAAACTATACACTATAGAGGAAAATATTTCGGATAAAAATTGTAGAGAATTTAATTATCTACAAAAAAGATTTCTATTTTTGTCGTACGATGCATGGTTCACGAGATATTTGATAAAACGTGTTATCCAAGATGGCGGCTGAAGCCCAACCTCCCCGCGTTCAAAAGTAAAATCAATTCTGTACGAGATTACATTATGAATCTACTTTTTTTGGCTAAAATGACTGGACTAGAAGAAAAGCTCGAGAGGAGAACGGGACAATAACTCTCGGAGGCACGCAAATACAGCTCCGATCTCCGATGCACATATGGTGCACATCGAATTTATCGTAAAACTCGTCTCAGCTTACTATAAATTTCATTATTGCGATATTTTTTTTTCTCTCCTTCTCAATAATCTGTAAGAAAAGTTTTCTCTCCTCACTCTACTGATGAGAGGGTTGGAGGGCACATTTTTCGGAGAACCTAAATTCCTTCGAGTGCAGCATCATCATGGCAAAGGGGAGGATAAGGGGGGGGGGGGAAGAGAGAAATGAGAGGAAGGACATTACCGCGCGCGTCTCTCTAATCGCGAGAGGCTGCACCGCAAGATGCATTCTCTTTCATCTCTCTCTCTCTCTCTCTCTCTCTCTTTCTACATCGTCCCGCGCGCTCACTCCGCTAATCTCCGGCCATTCCAGCCGGATGATTGCTCTACGAAGGATCTTCCTGTGCACGCTCTTCTCAACTGTGTGGTGTATAGCGTGCCTAAAGCCCGCACCGCTATATAGCGGAGCAGGAAGAAGGATTTCGCAAAGGATGCCGACGCGAGATCCTCACGAGATATATATACACAGTTTATATAGGAGGCCAGTAGCCGCAAGGGCTA
Organism: Rhorus exstirpatorius; assembly: GCA_963564615.1. Taxonomy (NCBI): domain Eukaryota; kingdom Metazoa; phylum Arthropoda; class Insecta; order Hymenoptera; family Ichneumonidae; genus Rhorus; species Rhorus exstirpatorius. Next base: position 26,764,955 of record OY751321.1, read on the forward strand.
CGAGATATTTTGCAAAACTTTAAAGGCGTTCAAGTATACATGTATAAATTATTTATAATATTATATACAATATAATAGTAAATAAATATTTGCATATTATTTATAATATTTCGTGATATCGGAATAATGGCGAATGAAAATTTAATTAATCAATGAATCAACGAGATGTAAAATGAATTTTTTTTAATCAACGAATTATCAACTTATTCTCCGTTATCGGAGAATTTAGTTTTTTCCTTTTAAGCTAAAATTCCTGATTTTCTCGACGATCATGTATTTTGATTTGAAAAAAAAAATGTCGTTTATAAATTTGTTTGCTCCAAAATTGGACTCATGAAAAAAAGAAAAAAAAAAATACCTAGAAAAATGGTGTCCTTGCCTCGTTTACATTCTTACCTTGACACTATAATCGCTCTCACCAGCTGTCAATCGTATAGCCATGAATTTTTTTTTATCCATTTTCATCGAGACGATAAGCCTCTCTCGTCGTATATAAATTGTAGACAGGCCAACAGAATGAAAATAGGCGAGAAAAAATATCGAGCATAGCGATTTAAGGACGCCCCAAGTATATACTTTGCAAATCGACCCTGACTTTGTTTTTCCCCACGAAGAATTCGATTTTTCATTGGGTCGTTTTTTTTTGTAATTTTGGAGCGTTCGCTAATGACACATTGGCGAGAAATTGGGTCAACGGATTAACTTTCGTATTACGAGGATGATAATCGAAGCAAAGAGATCAATGAGAAAATAGGGGGTTTTTTTTTCTCGTTGTTATCGATCGATGCGCTTTTCATCGAATCATTTTTGATCGATCACCGTGTCGGAATAATCTTGAATTACTTACGTGTGTTTTGTCGCTGACGGGAAAGTTGATTTCTGCTCGTTGCTCGCCGAGAAATCCACATCACCGCGACGAGAGTCGATTCGCAGCTTCTTTCGTGAAAAAAAAAAGAAAAAAAAAAAAAAACCAAGAGAAAGAGTTTTACTCGTGATATATATATATATATACACGAACATATGGCTTGTGTGCTATATGCATGGGGAATTTGAGACAAAATCGACAGGTCCATAAAAGAGCTGTGGGTATAGTACTTCGAGTACCCGGTACTTGCGATGTACTGTAAGTTACAGTACTTGAAGTGCAAAGTACTTTAAAATTATTTCAAATATTGTACTTAAATTTTCAAGTACTTTTCTGTACTTCAAGTAATTTTGCAAGCACCAAGTATAAAGGACTTTTGAATACGTCTTGCTAATGGTTGCATCTATAACGCCTTTGAATATTATAATTGAGGAAAGTTCTGCCCCATGTTTTGGTTAAGATTGCAAGGAATGCCCGTTCAAAGGCTCAAGCTACGGTAGTTACTGTGTCATTGTCAATGTATGGCTCCGTTTTTAACAATCGCCGTGTATTATATTCTTTAATTTTTCTTTTTCAAACCTGAAGCTGTGAGTAAATCTTAATTACAATCGGCAATGCTATTTGTTTAATTATTTCTAATTCTTCGTTTAAATATTTCTCTTCCAATCTGCCTAACCTGAGTGAATTGCACAATATATGAAAATATGTTTTGATACAAAAAGTACTCGAATCAAAATAAAATGAGTTTAAAGAGCACGTAAGCAATCAAATATAATTACTATAACTTACGAGATGTATACCTGAAAACTTGAAAAGTATTTGATACTTGATACTTGAAGTATTTGAAGTACTCGGTACCTCAAGTACTCGGTACTTCAAGTACTTCAAATATTTAACGCTTCAAGTACTCAGCACTTGAAGTATTTGGTACTTGAAGTACTTGGTACTTGAAGTACTTGGTACTTCAAGTATTTACAGTACTTGTGAAACTTGAAAAGTATTTGATACTTGATACTTGACGTATTTCAAGTATTGGGTGCCTCAAGTACTTGGTACTTCAAGTACTTCAAATATTTAGTGCTTCAAGTACTCGGTACTTGAAGTACTTGGTACTTCAAGTATTTACAGTACTTGTGAAACTTGAAAAGTATTTGATACTTGATACTTGACGTATTTCAAGTATTGGGTGCCTCAAGTACTTGGTACTTCAAGTACTTCAAATATTTAGTGCTTCAAGTACTCGGTACTTGAAGTACTTGGTACTTCAAGTATCGTTTTTTTTTCGATTAAAATTCCCTATACGTATATGATTTAGAGATGAAAAAGCATGACAAGCGTGAAAGACGAACTGGCTATACGTCTCGTCCATTTTAGCGAAACACATTCGTCCGGTTTGTGTCTTTAAACGTTTTATAGAGCCTGCTTGGGAAAGTTTATTTATCCATATGTTCCTCTTCATCGCGAGATATTCGATAAAAATTTAATAACACAGACCAATCTCTGTATAGATAAGTGTTATGAGCTGTGTGTGTGTGTGTGTGCATGAGAGCTTTCTTATTAATTGTGACCCAGTTCGCGACCGGTGCGACTGCCCCGAGGGTCCTCACGATCCACGGGTGAAAAGAGCAAGACCCGCGAGATCGTACACGGGAAAAAAAATCTTTAAAAAAAAAAACCTGCACAAACGTCTTTTCCGAGATCACCAGCGAGAGAAACGAGACCCACGGGGCGTTTTGGGTTCTCTGACCCTGCGATTCATATTTGGATAACCGAATTGTAGATAATTATTGACAAGATGACAGTTCAGTGATTGTTCGATCCATCATTTGATGTTCCAAGGCTCTTTTTTATATTTCTAAGCATAGGAATTCGATTTTGTATGAGCTATTTCTGCTAATTGCTAATTAATTTGAACGATTGTTTCAATTACTTTTTTTTTCGATCTACAGAACACACAAATATAAATTTCTATAATTTAATTTCAATATCGTTTATATTTTCAATGAAAATGATTGTAATTATGGTTTTTTTTTTGTTTTTGTTTTGAGAGAGAGAGAGAAATTGAAATTTGAGCATGTTTCCTATTAGGGTAAAGCGAAAAAGAAAAAAAAAAAGGTGAAACGTGAGTCGAGTGTCGCACCTGTCTCTCCCGAGAGCTTGATCTCGTCTCCTTATAACATATCCCTCCCGTTTAAAAGGCGAATTTGCGGCCAATGCATTTACCGGATTCACACACATTCGAGAAATGCACTCTCGACGCATTCGAAAGTTGCCACGCTGCTTTTCGCTTCTTCTGTTCCTGAATCTTGGTTCATTTTTTTATTTTTTTAATCTTTTCGTATTTTTTTCCCCCTTTGCTCCCTCTCTTTTTGCCGGTCCACATTCACAGCACGCGAGAGTATTTTCGACAAATTACTCTTACGATCTCTCAATTCTCGCAAAGTGCATTTACGCGCACGCGCGTGTCCCTGCCATTTTGGGAAAAAGTGTGCGCGTGTGTGAAAATTTAAAGCCTTCAGGCAGATTGTTGAAAGTGGTCGGTATAGAGATGAGGCCGAGACAATACAACATTAAAAAAATATATAATTTAAAAAAAATAAAACTTTTCTAAGCGAGATTAGCCAATGAAAAAATCCAACGAGTGAAACAATGCTGGGATCGCGGCGCGGTGCCTTGTATGGGCGAACTTTGAGCCCGACGAGACAGCACAGAAAATCTCTCGTGATTTTCATGGGACTCAAAATACCGCGGAAAGAAAATTTTTTTTTTTTAATTTTCATCAAAAACATTCGATCGATAATTAATTTTCATAAATTCATGAGAAATAATCGATGAGCAATGACAAGTAGTGTTGAAATAAAAATAAAAAAAATAAAATAAAAAAGAGTCCAATTGATCTTGTCTTGTTTGGTCGAGGGAAAAAAAAATAAAAAAAATTCATACACGTCAAAAGACTCGATTTCCTCATGACGGTCGCGTTCTCAGGGAAGTCCTTAGCGCAATACAAAAGTATTTGCGTTTTGCGGGCCGGGCGATCGCGTGGGACTTTGCCTCGTTAATTAGAACTAAAAGTCGAGCGAAAGCATTATATATATATATGTATAATATATCCAGGGCTCTAGATAGATTAGCACTCGTTGCAAGAACATTTACGTACGCAAACAACGGAGACAATTCGTGCACACGCTGCTAGGAGGAGACCGGAAGAAAATAAAATTAAAAAAAAAAAATAATTCGCCTATCCGCAGTTTAGTCGGAAACTTTAATGAATTGTTCGACAATTTTAACTTTCGCGAGATACCTAATCGTGACGGAGCTCGAATGGAAAGAAAATGTATCAAAGATCGCGAAAACAAAAATAAAAAAAAAAAATTATTAAAGTTTCAATCTGCCACCTCGTTTCATTAGAATTTTTTGAAAAATTAAAAATTTCGTTAAATCGAAATTCAGAGCTCTGTAAGCTCGATCGATTTGTACCAAAAAAAAACTTTTATTTCGATATCGTAATAACATAAAATTGAATTACAATTATTCGGAGTAATTTTAATGAAAATAATAATAATAATTTCAATTGCTCGGAATGATTTTAAGGACAAAAATTAATTAATTATAATTACTCGGAGGAATTTTAATGACAAAATAATTAATTACAATCACTCGGAGTAATTGCAGGGGTAACCAAATCAATCGCGATTACTCGGATTAATTCAACGACAAAAAAAAAGTAATTACGATTACTCGGAGTAATTGTAAGGACAAAAAATTAACTCCAATTGCACTGAGGACAAAAAATTAACTCCAATTAACTAATTGCAGAGATGAAAAATTAATTACAATTACTTCGAAAAATTCGTAATTGATGGTTCGTCACAATTTTGCCAAACTGTGCTGGATAAATAAAAAATAAAATTTGACCGATATAAAACTTCCTGTCTGACATAGTATACGAAAAAAGAAAAAAAAAATTCGTAATAAAAAATGACGAATGGCAAAAATCACGAAGGTGAATGAACTCTTGGCTGAAGATATTACGTTCGAGGAACAAGCCGTATATACTTTAATTGTTCTGCAAACGAATGAATTCTCAAAACGCTGCGTGGAAATTGAATGAATGCGCGAGAGTCGAACATTAATGAGACACAGATAAATATCCTCGTACTTTCATTAAGTATAGACATATATATATATATATATACATATACGTCTTTTGTTACTTTTGTAGACATATACGATTTCAAGAAGCAAACTTTTGATCACTCGCGCAAACTTGCACCATGTGCATCCACTTATAATGCAATTTTACTATATCAACGACACGAGCATTACACTTTTTCATTATAAATACGGTGCAACAACATATATATATATATGCATAAAGACAAATATATATATCGAGAATACGACATCCGGAACGTATGTGTGAAACACCAACGTGAGGACTTTGAAGATTTCTTCGTACCTAATTAACGCCACGGAAACGTAACGTGCCCAAGATAATCAGTCTAGCGTGCGAGAAAGAAAAAGAAAAGAAAAAGAAGCAGTGGAAGGGATAATATAACTCTTGTCCATGAGTTATGTCCTTTCACATACATACACGCATATATATATATATATATATATATATTTATCCACACACACTAATCTTTTTTTGTTTCTTTTTTGTCTTTATTTTCCCAGTGAACGAAAAAGAAAATAATAGAAAAAAATTTCTCGGAAACGCGACAACGATGGACAGAGAGAGAGAGAGAGAGGTGTTTGCAATTTTTGTTTAATCACTTTTTCAATCCTCGACTCATTGAAAAGATCGCGCACATACACATGTGGGGAGGGGGAAATGGGAGGATCCTTAATCGCGAGATACGTATATCGATACGTTCCGATTAACACGTTCGACATGAAAAAGTAAAAAGAACGCTAAAATCTACGGTTAAGTTTCTCCTTTGTAACGAGTCCCCTCGTACACAAAGTTACCTGAGCTATGTATCGAGACAAGATAGAAGAGATGCGCAAATTGAGTGAGACCCTCTATTGGTCCAGTCCTTCTAGCCATTTTATCTTCAATTGATTTTGCTTTTGGAAAACACATTTTATCAAATATCTCGTGAACCGTGCATCGTACGACAAAAATAGTCGAGACCTTTTTTATACATAATAAAATTCTGTACAACTTTTATTGAAAACTTTTTCCTTTATAGAGCATGGTTTTCGATTTATAGTGCGGCAAACTTTTCCAAACATACCCAAGTATTATATATAGTTAACGGTTGATGTAACAGTAAAAATGGTGATGTTTGGAAAAGTTTGCCGCGCTATAAATAAAAAACCATGCACTATGTAAGAAAAAGTTTCCAATGAAAGTTGTTGAGAATTTCATTATCTAAAAAAAATGATTTCACTATTTTTGTCGTACGATGCACAGTTCTCGAGATATTTGATAAAACCTGTTTTTCAAGATGGCAGCTGAAGCTCAACACCCCCCCGTGTTCCACCAACTTAAATTTACACTCAGGGGACACCCCTGAACCTTTTACAAAAGCTATAAGCCTACTATTTTGGCTAGAATGACTGGATTATGTAGTCCTAAACCCCTTCACAACCTCCACTTCCCAGCTCCTCTTTCCAAATGTCTTACTATAAGAATGTACACGAGAGCACAGCGAAACTGGGGAAAAGCTGGCCTACCAGTTGGCTCCTACTTTAATTTTATTCGTCTCATCGAAAACTCAGGATAAACTCCTTCCAGCTCAGTAGCAGTTAATCCAGCTTCAAGCAGTCACCCATCAACATTGCTGACCGAAGCCAATAAATCCTTAATTTTGGGAGATCACCGTAGCCGAACACTAACCTAGAGTCTGTACGTAAATTCAATAGTTTGTTCGTATTTTTTCTGGGTCAACCAATACACATTTGCTGAACCGAGTCGTAGTACAAGATGAATAAGGTCACCCCGCGCCATATATGGCAAGATTGACGAATGAATTTTGCTAAATTCTTGATGAATATTCTTGAGGTAAATAGCGATTCGTCGATCGTGGGCCAAGGCCACGATCTCACGTGTCCAATTCGATCGTTGAGTCTGCCCCGGGCATAATAAATCCATCATATGATCTACGAACAATTAGCCTTCCGGCTCACTCTCATTTTGCTGCTCCGCGCTTATAGGTTTTGATTCCGGACACAAAGCAATTTATGCTCGCTCATGAGACAGCAAACTTTGTTGCTTCGTAAGTAGCCCCAGTATATAGGCGTGTGACCTGCTCTAGCGATAAAATTGGAAAAGATTCTCGGTAAAGAGGTCTAAGCGACAGAGGTCCTGTATGCAGGATCAACGACCATGAGTCAGCATGAAGATTTTAGAATTTTCAAACTGCGTGAGAAGCGTCAAGAGAGAAGGAACAATAAAAAAGGGAAAAGGTCTCGGGTGCAAGGTGTTTTCTTGTCGTAGTCGTAGCCGTCGTCGTTGTCGTCGTCGTCAGAGATTTCCGGCGTTCCCTGCTCGGAATTCCGCGCCGTAGCTCTGCGGATCTCGCAAGGGTCTCTGGCTATTGGACTTTTTTTTTCTTTCTCTCTCTCTCTCTCTCTCCCTCAGTCTCTCGGGTTCGTGGATAAAAGGGACGAGAGCTGGATCTCATTGAGGATGAGCAGGGACATAGAGGCTTTTCTATGATGGCGCAAGACTCTCACATTGTGCTGCGGATGATCTCTCTCTGTGGGTAACAGAACCAGAGAGGCCGCATTCCTGATGGCATATGTGACTTATAGGAATAAAAGCTGAAAGGAAGGCGCTGCTCGGGCGCGAAAGGCTCTCTGACAGAGACGGAATCGCGTTATAAACGCGTCTATGATGGTGCTAAAGTGCGTGCCGGAGATGTTATTCTAGACGACCCTGTTGTGAATCCGGCTGACGCTTGGAGCCAAGAGATAAGCTCGTGAAAATACTCACCGCGACGAGTTAGTATAGGCAACGAATGAATCTCCGCGAGGAGTCAGATCAGCCGAGAGACAAGAGTAATGGATTCGCACAGGTGCTAAAATGTGCTAAATCCATATTTGCCGGAGGTACAGCAAACTCATCTATACATGAATATATATATATTTGTATATATATTCGTGAGGATCAATAGCCGGATTATCAGCAGAGTTAATAAATCAATGTTAATAGCCTGATTTATGGGTTAAAAGAGACTGGTGTAGCTGCTTGAAGCTCATTCTACCTGTTCTTTTTTTAATTCTTTGCCCCGAACGATTGGTTCAGACATTGACTAACACTTTTAACTAATCTATCATTTAGATCTATAATTTAGTCCAGTCATTCTAGCCGAAATAGTAGGTTCATAATGGAATCTTCTACAGAATTGATTTTGCTTTTGAAAAAGATTCAGGAGTGAAAATTCACGTTAGCGGAACGCGAGAGGGTCGAGCCTCACCTGCCATCTTGAAAAACACGTTTTATCAAATATCTCGTGAACCCGTCCCCTACGACAAAAATAGTAGAGACCTTTTTTTTAGGTAATGAAATTTTCTACAACTTTCATTGGAAACTTTTTCCTACACAGTGCATGGTTTTTTATTTATTTCGCGGCAAACTTAGCAAGAACCATGGTTGGAAACGTTTGTCACACTATAAATAAAAAACCATGCTCTATACAGCAAAAAGTTTATAATAAAAGTTGTAGAGAATTTAATTATCTACAAAACAGGTGTCAACTATTTTTGTCGCATGATGCACGGTTCACGAGATATTTGATAAAACGTGTTTTCCAAGATAACGGCTGAAGCTCGACCCAGCCCCGGGTCTCACCAACTTGAATTTACACTCAGGGGACACCCTTGAACCTTTTCCAAAAGCAAAATCTGTAGAAGATTGCAGAAAAAATGGCTAGAATGCACTGGACTAATTTAGATTTACGGTAGTTATTGAATCGGTTGGTTAGCGAGGATTGGTCGGTGTGAATCATCATCAAGGAGGGGAATTTCTGATGAAATTGGAGTCTTGATCGAGAATTGAATAATGTCGAGTGCCCAAGGACTAAGCTACGAATGTCTTTGATACCAAATCAATTAAATTTGAATTTTCGCAACACGCCGAGCTGGTGTCTTTGATTGTATGACATAAATGTGACATATATTGAGCAATAAATCGTTCGTTAATGCCCAAAATTTGTTCGTATGATCTCGTAGTACATAAGGAATCTTTAATAGACAATGTTGAAATGAAATAATCGAAAAAAAAAAAACGAGAATGGAAAAAAAAAAGAGTCGTTGAATGATACAGACTCTGCGGCACGAGTCGTGTTTCGATATTGTCTGTATAATTTTGTTTGATTTTTTAATTTACCTGTCGGGACGTCTTTGCTAATGAAATTTTCACGCAACGCTTTCTGCGGAATGATGAATAATTGACGAAGATGAGTTTGACACTTTGGTCTTTTCCTCTATAGCTTTTTTTTTTTTCATAAAATTATTCTCATCTGCCTCGTTTTGGGCTCGCGAGTTCTCGCAACCGCAGGAATATCAATATGTACATACGTAGACGCATTATACATACATATTATATATATATATAGAGTGCAAATACGCACGACATGCGTTGCTCCGTGTACGGTTACTTTCCCTGACACACATATTCTCAACCGAGCAACACAGGTTTGGCTCCTTCAACTCTCGGAATGGAAAAGCACATATATATATTGTATATATCTGTACAAATATATGAACGCAAAGGAAGAAATACGTGACAAAGTGCGTTGTACTTATATATACACACAAATTAATTAATATATGTTATTATATATACATAATTTATTATTATTTTTATTTTTTTGAACTTCCAGATTTTCTGAGGTTGTCATGACGCAAATTTGAGTAAAAATTACGTTAAAATAAGATCACTTAGCTATAATTTTTTACGAAAAATTCTCACGTCATACGAGTCATAATTTTTTTGAAAAAAATTCTGCCAAAATGATTTTGGACCAAAAAAAAAAAAAAATAAACATCATTCGATCCAACTAAATCTACATGAATTGAGAGTCTCGTGGCTATTTTTCCATAGAAATATCCACAAAAAATATTCTCATGGCAATTTTTCGATCGAACTTAATGTTACTGCGCATAAATTTATTAAAAAATAAAAATTCCTTAAAATTGAAAATTACTGTAACGTGTCTGCCTGCATAAGATTTCAATTTTTCAGTTCAAATTTCATTAATTACACATAATTAATTATATTTGTTTCACGATGACTGCTGGGGCTTGATTAAATTTTTATAAAATATTCTTATTTTTTTATTTCTCGCCCATGTATAGAGAGGATTCGGTAATTTATTATTTTCGTAATTGGCTAATGAATTTTTCGTAATCGTTGTCGGATAAATTCGATCTAACATTGTGATAAAATCAGGCGATTTGTACACTGTAATAATTAACGATAGATTTGTGTTTAGCGATAGTGGCATTCGAAATTCATCTTCGATGAATTAAACTCATCGATACGAAAAATATTTACGCACGTTCCATGCATTATACTATAGAGAGAGAGAGAGAGAGAGAGAGAGAGAGAGAGAGAGAGAGAGAGAGAGAGAGAGAGAGAGAGAGAGAGAGAGAGAGAGAGAGAGAGAGAGAGAGAGAGAGAGAGAGAGAGAGAGAGAGAGAGAGAGAGAGAGAGAGAGAGAGAGAGAGAGAGAGAGAGAGAGAGAGAGAGAGAGAGAGAGAGAGAGAGGGAGAGAAAGATAATTACCAGCAAGAGGATATAAACCCTTTTCCTCCTCTCTATAATAGCGAAGAGTGTAAAGGCTGACGATAACGATTTCTGCTTGTAATATAACCAGCCGGAGAGTTGCACACATGAGATTTTGTTCATGGAAGCAAAAGGAACGATGAGAGTTCCTCCCACGAGTTTCCAACGAGCAGATAGAATCTCTCCGCGTTTATTTTTTTATTTTTAAAATTTTTTTATTTATTCATTTTTGCTTCCTCATGGAGGAAGCTTTGTTTTCGTGAAAAAAAAAAATTCGAAACTTTCATGCCAACACGTTCAAAATTTCCTAAAACGTCGATAAAACAAATTTAGAAAAAGTGTCCGGATTTGCATTCGGATGTTGCTTTTGTGTGTGCGTGTGACAAAATCGTTATTCGCGCTCTAACTTTCATAAATTTGAAGCTATCGAACTGAAACTTTTCGCACAAATACTCCAAGGTACATTATTGTGTAGGTACTCCAAGGTACATTATCCAAATACAATTGGTATTGAATTTCGTTAGAATCCTTCAAGGGTTTCGAATTTTAGAAAATTTTTAAGTTTTCAAAAAATGTTTGCAAGCGCTTCAACTTTCGTAAAATTGAAGCAATCGAGCCAAAATTTTTTTATACAAATTATCCAAGGGACAATGACGATTGGTATTGAATTCGGCAAGAATTTCTCAAGGGGTTGAGATTTTATAAAATTTTGAAAATTTTCAAAAATGGAAGTGTTTTTTTTACGAAAAAAAAAATAATTTTCATCGATAAAAATAATGAATAAATATAAAATAAATAAAGAATCGTGCAAATTATAAACTTGCACATTTTGCTTTTTCGTATCAAATTCGATTCTCGTAAAATTCCACATAGTCTCTCCCCACTCCTCCATTATATCAATCCTCTCGCTTTCTATCGGAAATTAAGGAAGCCTGCTCACACGTAATATATGACTTGTGTACATATACATACGTGAATAAATTTTTCGATTACGAATTCTTTCGATTCACGCTCCGTCGAGCTTAGTCCAAGTATGTGCGTTCCCGAGAGAGAGAGAGAGAGAGAGAGAGAGAGACCGATGTTCAATCGAGCCCGAGGCTGATAACGCTTTCGATATTTATCGAAGAGAGCGAGAATACCGATTTCTAAACTTATAAGGGACAAGATATGTGAATGTGGAGGAGAGATGGAGAAAATTGCAATAAATAAATGTAACCTAAACCAACAGTAATTCATTTTGTATCGAATTTCTGAAAATTTGTATAATCTTCGTAATGATAACTCGAATTTTTTTTCAAATTTTTCAACATTATTTTTTTTTTTCAAATTATACATAATTTTATAGTTCCAATTGTCGAATTAATTAAATTTTTTCCCCCCGATTTATTATCCTCGAGGAATTTCCAAGATACACCATACCGTTGTTAGTCATTCGGGCTTCGTATGCGTGCACCAAACCCGGAATACCTAATTCTACCTAAGATGGTACTCTAATACCCGAGAATTTCCTCTTCTCTTCCTTCCACTTTCCTTTCTCGTATCTATATCGCCTTACTCGATCCGATAAATCGGGAATTCAAACAAGAGATTGTTATCTCAGCTTGGTTGTACTCTTCCATTATCGTGGATATTACATCTCCCTATATATATATATATATATATATATATATATATATATATATATATATATACATATATGTATATATGTACATAAATAGTGTCACTGTTAGTCAGGAGGCCGAAAAAAGACAAATTTTTAAGAATTTTTTTTTTTTAATCACAAGAATATATTTATTAAAAATTTCGTATTTGAAAAAGTCACATTTGAGGAATATTCGATAATTTTTTCGTCGAAAAATATTCATTTATAAAATAATTACAGGCACGTCGACAATCGATCGTCGTGGTGCAAAAAACTGTCTAAAATTTTTCGTGATTTTTTTTTAAATTAATTTAATACATTTTTATAGAATTGAATTTTAAAAAAATCAGAGAATACGAATAAATAATGTATAATGCAAGAGTGAAGGAGGAGAAAGGATGAGAAAAATGCTGTTGATGATTATTGAGGGGAGAATCATTATGCAGAATTACGTGATTCCCGTTCGTCTTTTTTTTTTTTCTCTTCATTCATTATTACACTAGTTAACGTTCCACGCTTTTCGAGCGACGTGTGCATATATGCATATTTATGTCGTGTCGATAAAACGGGATATTCGTGAAATTCCAGATAAACCAGACGGCTAAAGGTCTGCTTGTGATTCATGAATTTATTCATTTTCTGGATATTCTCCGAAATAGTAATAATAATAATAATAATAATTATTATTATTATTATTATTATTATACTCATATACGATATCGGTAATATTCGCATGTATGTACTTGCAAAAAAAATGTATGGTATACCTCATAGACAATGAAAAATAATTTTGAAAAATATTCGTATTTAACGTAAAATAATATTCGCGTCAATAATAATATTATAAATAATTGATTAATAATAATGAAGTTCGAGTATAATAGCGTTGTAATTCTCAATAGAAATTACAATGAATTTAATGAAATTAAAAATGAAGAATTTAAAACTTTTTTGCAGAAGTTCAACGCTAAATAGTATCCCGAATGTTAGATGGAGTTTCTTACAATAATGTATCACCCATGAATTTTTTCAACCTCAAAACTCTGATCTATGTCTTTAAAAAATTTTAATTCGCAGAATGAAAGAAAAAATTCAGCCAAAGTGCATTTATAGGTACTAAATATATTATATGCATATTAATATAATATACGTGGTATCGTTTATTTCAATTTTTACAACCGAGACGATGAATAGCACATAATCTTTGATTAACGATCTTGTCCTCTATCCCCCTAGCCCCCCTCCTCCCTCTCACTCTCTCTCTCTTTTTCGTTTCGAGCTTAAGCGGAAAAAAAAAGAAACAAAACAAAACATGCTAGCATCGCTCATATTTTACGTATAATTGCCACTATATCGGTTCTCGAAGCATTTCTCCAAAGGTCCCCCTACCATCCCTCTCGACACTCGTGTATACGTATCCCCGAATGTAAATAATAAAGTCAAACGTTCGTGTGAGCCTGGCTGATCTTTCGATGAATTATGATCAACGAGGCACCATTCCATGAATTAATACATATATATATATATATGTATATGTGTACAAGCGTTTTAATGCATGTACCGAGTTTCGCATATTTCACATACAAATGTGTAGTAGACTGAGAAAAATACGTATATGTACGTGCGATACTATTGTAATAGTTATCGGTGTGGCTGAGGATGAAAATAAGGCCAAGGCGTGGCTTTTGGGATGACAACGAGAAGAATTTATATGCCGAGAATTCTCGCGATCGAGCTGTTAGAGAAAAATATATATATATATCTATATGTTAATACCTATAAAGGAGTCATGGGACTTTGCGCAATTAGGTAAATATCGTCGTTTCATCGCAAATAGCACACGTGCAAAATGCCTTCGACACATTCGGCCAGTGTGTACACATAGAAAGGCCTACAAGGTGACTTTGGCCAGCTTGTGTATACATTATTTTCCTCCTTGTGACACTCGAAGGAGATATAACTGCTTCGAGCTCTCTCTCTCTCTCTCAGTGCCCCAAGGCATAATGGGAAATAAAGATGGCGGACAAAATCGTCATTTCACATTCGATCGTTCGATAGTGAAAGAGCCTTAAAAATGACAAATTTTATATCATTTGAGAGCAAGGAAAAGCATTAGGGCCTATAGAATTAACCGAGGCATATGATTCGATGCTTCAGTTTCGATCAAAATATTTTAACCATCCATGAAGAATTATTCGTACGAAACTTTTTGAGGTTACAGTGACTTTTACTTTTTGGCGGGAAAGTCTTAACCAATATGAGTAGACAAAAATAATTTAGTCCCAATGAATGACTCCCCTGAGTCGTGAGAAAAATAGGAATCTCCCAAAGTAATCCATTGACAATTTTAAAAAAGGAAAAAAAAACCGTCCATTTTCATCGATGAATCGATTCGACGATTAATTCTCAATCGATCGTACGAATTGGGACCAAAAAAATTCAGTCTTTTCTTTGTTTCTCGTTGAATTCTATCCACGATATATATGTCTCAACAGTAATCTGAGTCATCGGGATCCCAACTTCTGTTTTGTTGTAAGAAAAAAAAAAAAAGAATTGCCTATACGATAAAGAAACTGAGTGTGTATCGTTGGTGTGGCAAAAAATGCGATACAGGAAAGTAGACACCTGTTAACTCACGACGAACTTATACACGTGACCATGAAACTCCACTATCCATGCATGTATATACTCAAATATATTCATTTTATATGCATATGAATATAGTGGGTTACGATATCTTCGAAAAAGCCTAGAGACGTGTGTATATGTGGCTCGAGAGAACTCAGGCATGTAG
Organism: Rhorus exstirpatorius; assembly: GCA_963564615.1. NCBI lineage: Eukaryota > Metazoa > Arthropoda > Insecta > Hymenoptera > Ichneumonidae > Rhorus > Rhorus exstirpatorius. The sequence goes on from OY751321.1 coordinate 26,779,995, forward strand.
AAATGCGTAAACAAAACAGCCACGTTACTCGCGTAGAATTATTATAATTATTATTTTGCCGGTTCAAGACGACGAGAGCCTTGACTAATAAGTAAGCCAGTAAAGCCCATAGAGTCTCGCCTTAGAGCCAGAAGAGCTCGAGAGAGGTATTTTGCAAAAAAAAAAAAGTGTAAATCACGAAAGAAAATAATTGCAGGTAGAAGGAGATGATATTGACGACGAGAGCTGATCTAAACTTGGGGAGGAGTTCTCGTATCGAGGAAGATGCATTCGTGCGAGTCTCGCGTACGCGAGGTACCGTGAAATCGCAGCTGATACGATCGTGAGATGCTCACGGAGATTCCCGGGGAATCCCCTCATTTTATGCGTGTGCATATATATAGAGATATTTTTATCGAGGACGCGAATTATCCAAGATTTTTTTCTTTAATTTTGACGGTTTTATTTTTTTGGGAATTTTTTCTCTTCCGGACTATGTCGTGGGAGTATTTAAAAGACTGGAGCATTGTTTTCACTGTGCAATATTTGCAACATTGATAATTCATTGTTTCGGAACAATGCCCGGTAGAATTGAAGACACACAAGACTGTCGAAAAGAAAAAAAATCCCTGGGTAATTAGTTATAAGACTAAAATTGTCTATAGATAATGCATTTTTAATGTGAAAATTCTACGAATGATAAATTTCAGGACTGCAATATTCTGAATAATTCATTTTAATTCTACGGTTCTTCGGATAATGAAAATTAAGCCTTAAATCCGATAGATAAAATAATTTTTAACCCTAAAAATTTCTAAATGGTTAATTTCGGTCCTAAAATTCCATAGATGATAAATTTGAATCCTAAAATTCTATGGATGATCAAATTTAACCCTAAAATTCCCTAGATAAAATATATTTAACTATAAAATTCCTTAGATTGTTACTTTAGCTCTAAAATTCCGTAAATAATTAATTTAAATGAAAAATTCACTAGATAATTTATTTTACTATGCGAATAGATATATTTTTTTCAATTACTTTGGGTCGATGAGATATTGCCAACGGTAATAGATTCCTGATACGTATCAAGTGATTGAAAATAAAAACCTTCGAGCATTCGAATCGACTTGACTTTATAAATTTATGTATAAATCGACGACTTCCGTGCTTATGACACAAATAGAGAGGATTATTACAGCTCCGTTGTCGTTTTCTTAACCCTAAAATCCCCTAGATAATGTATATTTAACTGTAAGATTCCTTAGATTGTTAATTTAGTTCTAAAATTCCCTGTATAGTCAATTTTAGCCCAAAAAATCCGTAAATAATTAATTTAAAAGAAAAATTCACTAATTTATTTTACTACGTGAATATTTATTTTTTTTCAATTACTTTGGGTCGATGAAATGTTGCCAACGGTAATAGACTTCTGATACGTATCAAGTGATTGAAAAAAAAACCTTCGAGCATTCGAATCGACTTGACTTTATAAATTTATGTATACATCGACGACTTCCGGGCTTATGACGAGAATAAAGAGGATTAATACAGCTACGTTGTCGTTCTCAAATGTAAATAAGAATAGTAAATCGGTATTAGAGTGTTTATGAAAGAGGCAAGCGAAGATATAGAAGAATGGAGGGATTGGGCAAGCCATTATCCTGACCGCAGATGCCTTTAGCCTCGCGAGAGACTAAAGACAAAACCGCACCGGCACACACCACAACCTCAAGATGACGAGGACGATGAGATACAGTATATCTAATTGCCAGCGAGAGTGCACGACTATAACGGAGATATATATATATATATATATAAACACATATATAAATCTGTGAAACACGAAGGGTTAACGCACTTTCCGTTTTTCCTCGTGTTATGGTTCGTTTGCTTTCCTTTTTTTTTTTTTTTTTTTTTTTTTTTTTTTTTTTTTTTTTTTTTAATCAAGGTGTGAGTTTTTTTCCAAGCAGATCGAGAACAAACATAGTTTTTTTTTCAATTAAAAATTGAGAACTCAATTTGGTGTCTTGGAGAATTATATAAATTTTCGATAAATATAATTTTTAATAAAATTTTTAATTAAAATTTTTAATGAAATTTTTCATTAAAATTTTTAATGAAATTTTTAATGAAAACTTTTAATGAAATTTTTAATTCAATGTGCAGTACACCGCGAAATTTCGGGAAATAAATTTTTTTTTTTTCATTCAAGGGCACTCCAGGGAAATATTTTTTACCACGGATAACCTTCAATTTTCTTTCGAATTTTAAGCAGAAAAATTTCAGCGAAATACATCCAAAAATTTTGTCACTCTACTTTTTAGTATGTTTAGATTTTTTTCCAAGTCAATTTTACGTAAAAAATGTTGTACACGCCCTCTAAAGTTACTTCGCCAATCCCCATATACGCCTTGAGAATGAAAAGTTACGAAAATTTCTCATTTTAACGAAAAATTAAAAAAAAAAAAAAAAGAAAACAGCTTTTCTCGTCGTCCAAAGTGTCGACTCGGTAAATCGTTCTGTCGGTGTGTTAGTGGTAAAAAAAAAAAAAAATCGTGAAAGCACACGAGACCATAGAGTCAAGGGAGAAAAGAAAATGCTCTCTAGTTGTGCAAAAAAAAAAAAAATCAACGCATTGTCTTTGGCTTTCGAGCGGAAAGATGCAGTTCAACAATATCCCGTTTTCTACTCTCTCGCTCTTCGAGTGCATCGCGCTCCTTTTGTTTGCATTGTCTCGCGAATTATACCTCGAGCCACTCTAACGAAATTCCCCCCCCCCCCCCTCCCTCCTCTGACTTTTTCTTTTCAGATCACGAAGATTATACGAAAACGAATTTTTATTTGTTAAAAAAAAATTAATTAATTAATCGAACCGTCGTAAATTAATAATCCGGTGAAATTAAATTCCGAATTCCCCTGACGAAGAAGAGTCTTAAAGATCAATAATAATTTACACTTCTGTTGTCTATAAATATACACCGAGAGCTAAAATCGTGAGAGTGACTTGAAGAAAAAAAATGCGAGTTAACTGGCTTGTAAAAAAAAAAATAAAGAACGAATATTTCAAATCGTTTAAATCGACGAAAAACTCCTCCTGCAATTGTCAATACTTTTCGTTGAATTTTCGAACGTATATTCGAAATATTTTACGATCTCGGAGACGTTTTTTACTTTGATCATTAATCATTGTTTAAAAAAGATTTAAAAAATTAACGTAAAAATGGAACACCCTGATACAGCAGACGTGTTTACATTCTGGCAGAAGAATCTCTACGAGACATCACGAAAAAAAAAATATTCCTATAATGCATCACCGAGCCGCTGTATGTAATTGGGGCGTGAGGCCTCTCTATAATATCTTCGCATTATTTTACGCGTCCACACACGCTATGTCTTAGAGCAAATATATATATATATACAAATATATAGGTGTGGTAAATACCAAGCTACTTATAATCGAGAAAACTAAATGAGAGTCTTGAAGAATAATATTTTTCTGATCTTTAGTGCGAAAGGCTCGAGTTAATGGGTGCGTATCGTAGATATATGTATTATTATTTTTCTTCGCTATAATATGATGTAGGCACAATAGCGGGGAAAAGCGGATTGAGATAGACCACACCGAATGCCTAATATGTATTTCTCGGTGCGTTGTGATTTCCCCCACTACAGTCCAGCATGGACATGTGTTGAAATCCACGGACTTGGCTGTACTATTTTTCTTCTTCTTTTTTTTTTTTTTCTTTTTAAACCGCTCTCGCTGCCCGGAAAAGGTTAGAAAGTACGTTTGTGGCCTCTAGTGTGCTATCTGTCTCGCTCGGTAGATGGCTCAATAGGGATCATCGGAGAACTTTTTTTTTCTCTTTGGTTGCAATTGAATGAAATTCAATTTAGGATAAAATTTAATTAAAGGAATTTTTTGTTTTTTTTTTTAATAGAACGAATTATTAAGGTTAATAATATTTACTTTGTGTAATTAATTGATCTTTAAAGGATTCCTTAACGGTCAATAAAATTTTTTCTTTTCACTAGGCCAAAATTTATTTAAATCGTTCTTTAAAATGATTTCGATCTTAAAATTTAATTCTTAAAAAAAAATATTCTCTGAGCAAAAGCAATATAATGTGGAAAAATAAACGATATTTCATTAATCGAGAAATTCACGAATTCAAAATCACAAACAATGATCGATCCTAATTTGCAATTAACTCGCGAATCAACGCGATGAGAGATAAATTAAAAAATCACAATCAATTCCACATCGATTAATCATAACAATATGAAAATCAGGACGTTTTCATAACGTAAGAATTTGCACAACTTGTATCTCAACCGGCAGAGGTCACTAAAAATCATAATAACGAACACGTGTGCTGGCTTTTTTTTTCCCCGTTATCCTCGAGATTGACAATCAGACAATTTTTTTATTCGATTAATGATTCATTAAAACGGGTGACGCGTGAAAAAAAAAGGAATTAAGATAAATCGCATATATAGATCGATAAATTTACACGAGAGGGCCTTGAATAAGCGAAAAAAATCGATGCATATAAATGGGAGAGAAAGAGATCGAGAACTCGAACGAACGAAATCGACACTTACCCGATAATCGAGGCTCCGGCTTTGCCCGCTGCTCCCTTTCCCACGGGCCCGGCGATATTTCAATCCGACACAGCACGAGCGAGTTTGTAAAGAAAGAAATAAAGACAGAAAGAGAAAGAGAGAGAGAGAGAGAGAGCGACAAATATGGGAGAGAAAAGTTAAAGAACAGTGACTCGTAAAGTCTTTGCTCGTTTCCGAAGGGGTCACTGGGGAAACCTCGTTCGCGCCGCAAAAAGTCAACTCGTGACAACCAAATAATAACACTTCACTCACAATTGCAATTATAGAAAAACAAAACTCAACAATTTACCGAATTGCCGAAACGGTTCGGTAAACTCATTGGTTTGACGTTTGTAAAAAAAAAAAAATCAAAACCAAAACACTTTTCAAAACCACAAATGTAATTAAAGTATTCCGATCCTTTCTACCAGTTACCCGATGCTCTTCTATTTTTTTTTTTTTTTTTTTTTAGGTTATTGTCAGCTCACTCGCGCACCTATCGAAGCGCGGGAGATTTAAAAATGTAGTCTATTGAAAGAAAGTAATTTCAAACAAAAAAAAAGGACGTTTGTGGGAAAAAGAAATCGTTGATCAATTTTTTTGTGACACGCGATATCCGTTGGCGCGCGTCTTGTTTACATTTTGCGTTCGAGGGTAAAAAAAGAAAATAAAGCGTTTCGAACGTATCGTATACGGACCGGCGTTATAATACTATCTACGGCGATGTCTCAGAGGCAAGTGCGGTAGACAACCGCGGGTTTACTAAGACAGGAGGGGGATGGGGAAGAATCGCGAGAACGGCCTACGGTAGCGGAGAAATCTCCCCCCTCCCTCTGCCCCTCTCGCGACTCATTCCCGCTCTCTTTCTCGCTCTTTTTTTTTTCCCCTATACACAGACCTCCTCGTAGCTTCGCACGGCCTTTCTCTCTTTCTCACGCTGCGTTTTTTTGGGTCATTCTCATTCTTTCTTTCTTTCCTTCTTTCTTTCTTTTGGCGAACTAACTCCGAAGAGCGCGGAGAGAGACTGTGCAGCAGCAGCAGCATGAGCAAGGCAAAAGGAAGCCGCAAGAGGCGCACGCGAAGTCTCCTAGAGAAAAGACCACCGTGGGCTCATAACCTCTTGGTCTCGCGATACCGAGAGACATCTTCTTCTTCTTCTTCTTCTTCTTCTCGACTTCCGGTCTCCGATTTTCTCGATTATCACCTCCGAGTTCCTTATTTTACGATCGAGCCTCGGGGACTCGGTTTAGTGTCGTTTTTTTTTTTTCTTTCTTTTCTTTATTCCCCTTTCCTTACCTGTTCTTCGTCAGGGAAAGCTCAAGAGCACGAATTTTTGTAATGAATTTTCACTCTTTTTCGTAATTCGCCGCGCCTTTGAGAATTTTCAAAGGCTGCGTATTTGGAAAAATAAATAAATAATGCGAAAAGTTTACCAATGATTTTTTTTAATTTCATTTGAAACCAATTTATTCATAACTTTTCAGGGCGTTATCATTATTTATTTATTTTATTTTATTTATTATTATTATATATAATTATAATATATATATAATTATATATATAATATTATGTATATCTATATATATAATTATATATATAATATGTAATATATATATATATGTATGTATATATAATTATCATTTTATTTATTATTATTATTGAACATTTTTTTTTGGGAGCTTTGCTTTTTTTTTTCTTCAAATTTTCATCGCATCGCCGGGTACAAGCAACTTTAATCGAATTGAACCATTCATTGGAATTCTCATTTGTACGCCCTGCAGACTTTCTCATATTCATTCATCCGTCGCGTAATTATTTGGGAAATTAACGATTAAATTAAATTATTTGATACATTTTATTGAAGCGAAAGTCGTTTCTACTTGTTTTTCTTTTCTTTCCTTTTATTTTTTTCTTTATTCATCGATTATACGAGCATACATCTACGAGACGAGAAATATTTATTTATGAGGAGGCCAGGACCACTGATCGGGCGGAGCTTCCTGCAAGGCCTCCCAAGGCTTCCAGGTAGACATGTTACGAGCGAGGAGCAATTCGTTCTCCGCCTGTACGATCAGTTCTTCGATCTGACCGCAAGCAATTTTTTTCTCCACGTCGCCTATCACCGGATTCTGCAATAAAATTCATCCGTCTTTGCGTCGGGATATTCGCATCGATTCAAACTACCTTTTACGCCGCCTCGAGCCTCGGGGGTAATAACCCGAACGCTCGATAATTGTCTAAAAACGATTTTTTTTCTCTCTATTCGTCGATCGATTGTTTTTTTTTTTAATTTTTTTATTTTTTATTGCCGATCCGGAGCTCGCGCAGAGATCGCTTTCGTGTTCGCCTCATCGGCGCTCTGCGCTATTTTCTAATAATATTGCCGGGGACTCGTCGGCGATAAGCTCGGGAAGGGATATATAATTTATTTTGCGGAAACGACAAAAGCCACGATAAATTTAATGAATTTTTTGAATCTCGGCGCGATTGATCTATCGTTATTTTGAATTTTTAATTATTATTAATTAAATATCCAAAAAGTAGAAAGGCCTTGGAAAATATTGCTTTTTTAATTTATCATGAGCAAAATCGTTCGTGAAGTTATCATCGAATTTCGGGAATATACAAAATTCGATCAGATTTGTCGATGAAAGCAATAATAATAATAAATATTTTCTTCCCGGACGATTGCGCGACAAAATATGCAATTTTAATGCAAATTTATGGTTATCTTTTACTCATGCAAAGTGTCAATATATCGGGACGAATGTGAATTAAAGAATAGAGATAGTTCATTGGAAAAAGTATGGAAATTATTTATTTTAATCGCTACTTTTTTTGGGAAAATATGGTAAATAGATTTTTGAAACTTGAGCGAGGATGCAGGAGAGAAGCGGAAAAAAAAATAACCGAATTTTCAATGTTTTCTTTGACACTCGAAGGGGGGATAAAAGGAAGAGAAATTGTGACTTACATTGCTCAAGATGTTGGATCGCTCCTTTACGATTTGCTCCGTGTAATTTCTGTACGCGTAATCCTTGGGAAGTTTGTCGAGGGCACGAAGAATCTTTGAGTAAAGTATTCCGAGGGTATAGTGGGGCGTTTTTGCCACAACCAGACCAGTCAGCCCGGTGGTCTGATAAAAAAAAAATGCGAAAAGAAAAATTCAGCTAATTTTGAGGTTATACTCGATTGTGTAACAGACGAAATTTCATATTTTCGTTACATAATCAATGACAGTCAGCTGGAAATATTTTATACGATATACTTGTCGCGCGAGTTTGATTAATATTAATAACCTTTTTTAACACTCCTGCCATTATTAATGGACAAATGAAAGGTCCTCCGACAGACGAAAACTCCTTACGCGAAACACACACAACTCGTATTACTATTTTTTTTTAATTTTATTTCGTATATTTTATCGGCTAACGATAACGTGACGGAAACGAGATTCACGAAAAATCCGCAAGGTACCGCCACGACTTGTCGACTGCAACAGCGCCTCTAGCGTCGAAAACGGCGAACTATCTTCGAGAAAATTTTTTTCGCTACAGCAGCGTCTCCAGTGTCGAACGCCCGACTCACCGTTGAAAAATTTTCACTCTTTCGGATTCCTCAACGGAAACTGCACTGAAGATGATTCCTCATCACTCGTCACGGAGTGTTATTAATCTAGTTAATTATAAAAGTAATCAGTAATGTAAAATAAAAAGCCGTGACCGATGACAGAACGCGTATCCAGAGACAAAGAAACGGGTAAAATCTTTGACTTTTCTAATGAAATGAACATTAAATTTGTGATCCCTCACGATCACTTTGCGTCCAAAGCTATTTCCCATTTCGTTGATATTCGTTCATAATTATTCGATTAATATAAAATGTTATTTCCTAATTTGAATAAATTGAATGAAAAAATTCATCGGTTCATTCATATTTGACGAGTTTTATCGGGATCGATCACTCTAAGAGTGAATTCGGTTATGCCATCTCGTTAGAGCCAGAAAATTTTGTTGAGAAAATTATATAGATATACTCGTATGTGTAAACAACGACGGCTTCGCCGCGGAAGCGTTGAAGTTTTTTTCAATATCGCGTTCTCGTAGGCGCGATGTTATTTTCCGTTGTTGACGATTAAAACAAAAGGACAATAATAAAATCGTCCAGTTCAATGGGCATATCGTAGTAAAACAAATTTTCAGAGATATACGAATTGCTCGAGATACGAGGAAAACACGCGAATCGAGAAAATTTTCACAATCTATCCCAGCGCCAATCATTTTCTTTTTTCACGGTAACGGTCATTTTTGAATATCCAAGATGGCCGCTGGCATGGATAGCAGTTCTTTTTCTTGCTTCTTCCGATGTTGACGAGACCTTTTTTTTGTCTTCGCATTAACAATTAGCAGGTTAAAAAAAAATGTTTTTGATTATTATTATCGATTATCGCGATCAAGTTCCAAAAGTTTTACTCTTCGGAGAAAAAAAAACAGACAAATACGATAAATGAGTCGAGAGAGATCGACGCTTCGGTAGACAATTTTTTTTTTTTTTCATCGAAATCTCCCGGGCAATCCAAAACGGTATCCGGAAAATTTTAATTCGTGACGCGATCTCGTATCGAAAAAAATTGAAAAAAATAAATAAAACCAGTGATAAATCGAGTGATTTTGTGGAGACCGATCGTTCCGTTTTTTTTTTTTTCTTTTTCGTTCACAAAGTGTCGCGAGTGAAAAATCGTTTTTTCAAGTCAACAAAATGGCTTCCGCGAGTGCAACGAAGTTTCGCGAGTTTTATTTAACCGGAAATGTGATCGTGTTCGAGAAAAAAATCGTCAAATCGGAATAGTTTCGCGATATAAATACTTCCCTCGAGTTTTTTTTTTTTTCCTTTAAAATCTCGGAAACAAAAAATCGTGCTCGAAGTATACAAAATGGCGGTCGCGAGTGCAACGGAACTCGCGAGTTTTATTTAACCGGAAACGTGATCGTGTTCGAGAAAAAAATCGTCAAATCGGGATAGTTTCGTGAAATAAATACTTCCCTCGAGATTTTTTTGGCTTTAAAACCTCGGAAACAAAAAATCGTGCTCGAAGTATACAAAATGGCGGTCGCGAGTGCAACGGAACTCGCGTAAAATATTTCGAGTGTCCGGAAGGAAAAAAAAAAAAAAAATTCGCGATCAAGGTTAATAAATCGTAAAACACGTGTGTGAACCATCGAATTAGTGTTTTTTTTTGTCGTTTTGTTTATTATTGCAAAGAAGAAAATTTTTTATCGGTTGGACTTGGCGACGCGCTCGAGTTCATCCTTCTTTTTGATCGCGTACGAATTCGACGAGCCTTTGGCCGCGTTGATGAGCTCGTCAGCGAGACACTCGGCGATCGTTTTGATATTACGAAAAGCCGCCTCGCGCGCACCGGTGCACAATAGCCAAATGGCTTGATTTACCCGACGCAGCGGCGAGACATCGACCGCCTGACGACGAACCGTACCGGCGCGACCGATACGCGTGGAATCCTCGCGAGGCCCGGAATTGATGATCGCCGTTACCAGAATCTGCAGAAAATTAGTAAGCGAAAGATTCAATTTAGAACTAAAATACTCGAAACGATGAAATTGCATTTTTTTTTTTTTTTTTTTTTTTTTTTTTTTTTTTTTTTTTTCAAAAATACTTTCAACGTTACTCGTCGATCATAATTTCGAATTTTTAGGGGAAATAACGGTAAACTCAAAAATCAAAAAAAATTTTTTTTACATTATTTGCTATTTTTCGAATATTTCTTTTATTCTAAAAAAAAAACATGCATTTACTTTTAAAATTTGCTTGAATTGAACGCATTTTCAACAATTTGGAATTATTTGTTCAATTTTTTATTTTATAAGTTGCTTTTTGGTACTTTACGAAACTCGATATCCGATTTTTCCGAATATTTTCACGGAAAGGTTGAAAATTGGATGTGAAAAAATTTGGGACATGGGGTAAATTTGAACTAAAAAGACACGACCTTGAGATAGGTCATTCGTGAAAATTCCAAATTATCTTCAACTCGAAAAGGATAAAATTTTCGGGCTATTCCTCAAAAAGAATTGCAAATATGATCGAATTCACGAAACGAATTCACGAACTCGGAAATTATATTAATCGTCAGTTGTTAATTGTACACTAAGCTCGTCGATCCATAAAACGATTTTTAGGAACAAGCACTACTAAATTCCGATCGAATTAGTTTTGAATTTATATAAAAAAAAAATATTTTTTCTCATTAGCTTCAATTTTTCATTAATTATAATATTAATTATAATTATATATTGTAATTATAATATATCATAATTATAAATTATAATTATATAAATTAATAATTATAATTATATTATATTATAGTTATAATTATAATTATATTTTAATTGTAATTATATTATCATTATAATTATAATATAATAATATTATAATATTAATTATAATATTAATTAATAATAATTAAAAGCTACAACCGTCCATAAAGTTTATTTCAATATATCGCAGCTCGTCATGTTAATCCCATGCAAACATTTTTTCCCGAATTTTAAATTCGTAAAACAGACCGATTTGTACAAAAATAACAATGAATGTTCAATAATTGACACTAAAGCATCAAAAAATTATTTTTTTCTTTGTAACTTTAACGCCTGACTAACGAACAAAAAAAATTACCTTAAAATTCTTGGACAAACGACCCTTGGAAATGTTTTTACGATTTCGATAAAAAATATTCAAGTCTAAATGTAGCAAGCTCTAAAATCAGCATTTTTTTGAAAATACAACAATTATTTGGGAAAGTTCAGATTGTCATTTAAATTTGACCTTCCCCGAAAGATGAAAATCAAATTTTTCATTTTTCACGACTTTTGAGACCCTAAAATGTAAAAAAAAAAGTAGAATTACCTGTAGCGGATTCTCAGCGGTGAGCAAATGAATGATCTCAAAGGCGTGCTTGACGATTCTAACGGCCATGAGTTTCTTGCCGTTGTTACGTCCGTGCATCATGAGCGAATTAGTTAGACGCTCGACGATGGGGCACTGAGCCTTGCGAAAACGTTTCGCTGCGTAACGTCCCGCCGAATGAGGAAGATACTTTGCGTTCTTTTCCTTAACCGCTATGTAATCCTGAAGGGACATGTCCCCGACCTGTACATCCTCGCAGTTCCAACGCCCGAATAATTTTATCTCCGGCAGCTCGGCCGACAGGGCCATCGGCGCCGAATCTATGTTGCTTACCACCACATCGTCAAATGTTTCTTCCGCCATGGTTGACCTGGGCAGGGGGGGGGGGGGGGGGTAGAGGGGAAAACAAAAAAATTTGAGAATTAGGTTAGGTCAATCTGTTTAATCGAAAAAAAAAAACAAAATTTTCATTTTTTTTTCTTTTCAAATTTTCGTCTAAAAAAAAAACTGACTCGATGTTTCGTTGAATGCTGGAAATTTTCGTATTTATTTCGAAAAAAAATCACCGAAAAAAATGAAATTTTGGTTAGCTCCCTATAATTTCGTTCACTCCGTAAATTGGATAAATCTCGGAAAAAATTGAAATTTATTTCTTTTTCCAACGATCCACACTTCACTGGGTTATTAAAATTTTTTTTTACGAATTTCTGACATTCGGAAAACGCGAATAAGCTTCGCAGAGTCGGAGAGAGAGCGTGAAAACGAGGAAAAAAAACATGTGGCCATGCGGGGCGCGCACCATACACATGCGTTGGGTCAGAGAGTTATGTCGATTTAATGCCGAAACGGTAAGGAATTAAAAACGTTTCTATCGGCACACTTTCGTATCGTAAAAATTCTACGAACATCCCGAAACACTGAGCGACGTTTCGTCCGATACTTTTCAACGATCATTCGATTATTAATTTCCTTACCCTATAACGTAAGCTCACGTCTTCGTCGCGACAAGCGTGAACAGGAAAAGGCCATGACAGTCATGGGCAATATCCTGCCCTGAAATTACCGGAATTTCGAAAGTTTCCGAGTCAAACGAGCGACCGCCTGTCCGTTAAATATATCGGCAAACGTTCGTTGTGAAGAAAAATCTCAATCACCGCGCGTTTCTAATAATCAAAGGATTCATCTGATTATCCGTCGAATAATTTTTCATTCTTATTTTCATATCTTTTTCACTCTTTTCAACGTTTGAGTTGCATCTTTGACTCTCCGCGTTACGGCAATCCGAGCATCCTGATTCGTTATTTCCATTGTAACTTTGTCCGGTCGGTATGATTGTTGCTTCGTCGTCGTTGAATATTTTTACGCGAAAATATTAAATTTACGTAAGGTGCGTGATAGTCATTAACGATGAAGTATCTTTTTTTTTTTTTTACCTTTATTGCTTACAAAATAATTAATTCGTGAAATGGGCAACGGAAAAGTGATATTATCGATGAGATAGCTCAGAAAGTTCGAGCATTGAGAAGTTTTTGGAGATTTCCAACAGATGGCGCTGTATACCCTCGAAATATTATCCCAATGAGTGACCAGAAAACATAGAAGGGACAATGGACCTGAGAGACTCTTTATGCCCTTTATCTTATTTAAAAAATAATTAATTAAAAAAAAAAAGATTTACCGAGAATTAGGGTTATCAGTATATAATATCAGTACAAATATAAATGGACATATTTATTGAAACAACAACAAACTGAACGAGATTATGACAGATTAGATTCGCGATAAGTAAAATATAGAGAGAGTACCGAGTATTTAACGATGGCTTTTACAATTACAAAAATAAAAAACAGTAACAGATGTTATAATTATAAATATTATACACACAATATTTATAATTATAATAAATCTTTTTTTAAAATTAAATCATTAATTAAAATAACTTGTCACCTTTTATACGAATCTAAAATTCTGCCTCATTTAATTATTTGCCTTCGTACACACACAAACACTTTGCTACATTCCCCAAACAACTTTTTAACTCATCTCCCAACGAATTAAATATTATAACCGTCCAAACGACTCTTATATTCGAATTCCAACGTCGATATTACGAAAGTTTTCTCTCAATTCGGTCTGCAATCTCGTTACATATAGCTAGGAAAAGTGATCGGGTGGTAAAATAAATTTATTAACGTTACACGCGCACCCACACACAAGTCCCGCAAGATGCGAGATCGTAAAAAGTTTACCGCAGCCGCGCGAAGAGAAAGAAGGAGAAAGAGAGACAGAAATGATGCTCCGCTGTGCGATTTTATCGTCCACGCCGGAAATGATTAATTTTTTTTAAAGCCCTCGTTGAATCGACATTAAAAAAAAAAAAACTATTACGAACATTATTTCACATTATCGAGAGTACATGACGTTTATCCTCGAATTTTTTGAGCTCTTTGTGAACGTAGAGAGAAAATTCCTGGCAGCAAATTCAACGAAAATCATATGATGCACCCGTGGGGGATTTTTTTTTTTTTTTATGGATGAATGGTCACAATCTACCGCAGTGTTACTTGCAAATTGGCGTAATTAATGAGATTTACCAGCTCTCGCCTCGCGACGTCGAGATTAACGAGTAAAATTTCCAATGTCCCTCTCTTCTCGTCTCTTTTACCCTTCTTTCTCTCACTCTCTCTCTTTCTCTCTCTCTCTCTCTCTCTCTCTCTCTCTCTCTCTCTCTCTCTCTCTCTCTCTCTCTCTCTCTGGCGATTGAGGCAAACATATATCGCGTCAGTGAGCGTTCTACGAAGTAAACAAAGGCTCGGGAGTCGTTTAGCTGCTCTGGCGTAGAAAAAAAAAACAAAGGAAGGAAGAACCGAGAGGAAAAAAAAACAAATTTTATCGCAACTTGGTCATCTACGAATATTCGTGAGCTGCACAGTCTCGCAAATACGTTTTATAATATCGTTGAAATTGCACAATTCAAAAACATTGGAAACCACAATTTCACGAGCGAAATCGTTGGCCATTAAGTCAACGTGAAAATTTCGCACTTCCAATAAATATATTTGCGCTCGCCTGTGCATAATATATGATAATGTATGTACATCGTAAAAAGTGATGACAATCGTTCGAAGAATATTTAAGAAAAAAAAAAACCGCAAACTTTTAACAATTTTTTTTTTTCATCGTTTATAATACGAAAAAAAAAATCTCTCATCAACTTTGACAGTGTCGTTTCGTAATTAGACGATATATTTTAATAATTACATTACACTTTTTAAACCTATTCCTAATTTTAAAAATACATTATAGCAACTGCAAGGACATATTAACCCTCCACTGACGCTGATTACCATTTTTTAAATAAAAATAAAGAAACTGATTTTGGATTTGAGATATTGGATTATAATTTTGCATCATTTTTCCAATACGGTATAAAAAAAAAGACTTCCCGGGTTCCAAGCTCCTCGGGATGTGTACGTAAGGAAAAATGTATGCCCAAGGATCTAATTATTGAAAAAAAAGGGTCAATTCGAGTCTCGTAAATTTTTCTAGCCTATTCTCTCTCTCTCTCTCTCTTTCTCTCTCTCTCTCTCTCTCTCTCTCTCTCTCTCTCTCTCTCTCTCTCTCTCTCTCTCTCTCTCTCTCTCTCTCTCTCTCTCTCTCTCTCTCTGCGTCGCGTTAGCGCAATTATCTTGGAAAACAAAGCAAACTATGATAATCCGGTTTATCGAGAACGAGCCGATCGAGCAAACGTTAATAATGGCACACTGTGAATTAAGGGGGCTCGTGGTGGAACACGAGGACGACTCGTACACCATAATCCGGTGGGTTACGAGAGAGGAGTTTCCGAAGCGTTTCGCCTAGCTTCCGTCGATTATGGTTCTCGAGAAGAGCTATTAGCGTTTGCGAATATATATATATGCATATACCCCCGTCATACGAGGCTGACTCCCCGTGCTCTATTTTTCTTAATTCTCACATATAAAGGGCTAACTCCGAGATTAAAATTGTACTTTTTGAATCCTCGCGATGTTTATAATTACCATTATTATCATTAGTATTTTATTTTTTATTTGAACAATCACTCCAGATCAATTTTCAATTTAATTAGAAAATTAATCACACTTTCTCATTCTACCTGACTCATTAGCAGTGGTTTGTCAATTAAAAATCGATTTTTCTAGCTGCACTGAAAAGACGATTTTTCTATGGATGTTTTCGTTGTTAGTTATTTAAAAAAAAAAAATTAGTTTCATACAAGAATACGTTTTTAGCGTCGTAATTATTATTTACTATTTATTATGATCTATTATTATTAGTCATTATCGCGATAATAGAGTGAGGTGTGAGTTTATTTTTCTAAACCCAAAGAACTGTTTAAAGAACACTATGCTATAGTTTAAAATTTTTCTCTATTTAATTGTTCCAAATATTCAAATTTTCCATCGATGATAAAATAAATTCGATCAGTAGTGTATATGTATGTGTGTGTATATATATATGTGAGAGAGAGTTTAACTTATCTTCCGCTTTACACCGTGTCCGCATAATCCTTGTTATTCGGTGGGTCTCTCGTCGGCAGTTTGGAGAATTTTGAAAGGGTGACCAAGAGGATTGAAGTGAGTTGAATAGGCGTGGGGAAATATATATATACACACACACATATACACACACACACACACACACACACATATATATATATATATATATATATATAGTAAAGGGATAAAGAGAATGAGGAGACATACAAATGAGCCATACACATACACATACACACACACACACACACATATACATATACACACACACAAATATAGTTAGAAAAGGGTCGGGTCCTACGTTATTGGGGTTGAACGACAGAGAGAGTGCCGAATTTACGACCCCTTCGAATAGTCGAGACATCTCGGATCTCCACTTTATTACTCTGGAGTAAGATCGAGCGTATGTGTGCCCACGAGCTCTCGTCGACTCTTATTCCCCCCCCCCCCTTCTCTTCTACA
Organism: Rhorus exstirpatorius; assembly: GCA_963564615.1. Classification (NCBI taxonomy): domain Eukaryota; kingdom Metazoa; phylum Arthropoda; class Insecta; order Hymenoptera; family Ichneumonidae; genus Rhorus; species Rhorus exstirpatorius. Next base: position 26,796,500 of record OY751321.1, read on the forward strand.
AGCCTTCTCCCAGTCATACATTTTCTTCCATATATATGTATATTCTGTTCCCCCCCGCCACTTTTTTTCGCCACAAAAAAAAAAGAACGAATTACACGAAATTTCCCGCGAGAATAATAGCCGAGATTGTTTTGGGAAGCTCGTAAATTGGAAATTCTCTGCCAATTAACTGGCTGGACATCAATCTGGTACAAAATTCTCCAGAGTCCGAGAATCGCTCGATCCAGAAAATCGGTTAATTGCGTAACCGTAACGCGTTAAAAAAAAAATCATAGTTTGCCAATTATTCTAAATTCACGATCCGCGAAGAGTAGTGACGCTGCTCAGTCTCGTTTAGCTGTGGGCACTTTGTGTGTTGCCAGTAAACACGATGAAACGACTTCCAGTCGTGTTTTTACCTCGTTTCTGTATATTTGGTTTTTTTTTCCCCACCCATTTTTATTACACTCTATCGTGAAGCCAATGTCGACACTGTGGTCATTGTTAGGGGGGGGGGGAAGCAAAAGAACAGTTCAATATAACGACACTGACACACGTTAACCCTGTGTGGTTTATAGTTTCTTGCCTCGTTGTTGTCATTAAATTTATGATGCATATTTATTTTTCGAGGACAAGTGAATTTTGAAATTGATCTCTTCATACAGGCTTTTTCCTGACATTTATACTCTGTCTAGGAGAAAAGATATTTTTTTTTTAAATTCAAACATCAATTTATATGCGAATGTTTATTTAAATCTATATTGCATTGACATTTCTTTATATCAACGTTTTTTTTGGTTTGCAATTAGTTTTATATTTCTCTCATTCACGATACGTCACGTTATCACATATTTTTATCCCGTATCTATAATATCACAAATAGAACGAATCAAAATTATCATCATTATTGAATAATTACCATACCTGCAACGACGATGAAATAATTTTAACTAATTCTAAGCTCCGCACGCACCGTTGAGCTCTCTCTCTCTCTCTCTCTCTCTCTCTCTTTATTCGATACTGCATCAACTGCAGCATGTCGCATATTCCCAATGATTATTCGTGGTCCGTTGCATAAAGTAATTACGTGTACCCTCGATAATTACCATCCGTACGGCAATGATTCTCTCTCTCTCTCTCCCTGCTATGAATGTATATACAGACGTCGTGAAACGCTCATCATGCGGTTCAACGTCGTTCTGGAAATGGCAGAACTGCAATACAGATGTTTCCAACATTTGGGATACCAACACTCGAACGAATTAACCGTCTTTATCTCGTACAAATATTTTTATTTCCATTTTTTACAATGTGCGTTGTGTTTCTTTTAAATTTTAATTCATTAAGAAAGGTTGATGCGTTATTTGAGTCTTTCACGTAGTCGAGATGAATTCGTTGAAAGACTCGACAAGTGGCGCCCTCGATCCACGCCCCAGCACGATCGAACAATGGGGAAAAAAAATACGTTAGAACTTTTTCGATCTAGGACCTTCATTATACGCGAACGAAAAACTATTTTTACAGAAAATTTTCCGTGTCCCCTCATTAAACTCATCTTTATGATGGCTGAAATGCTCGTACGACTAGGATGAATGTATACGCCATTTTGTTGTGACGTGTCAATTGTCAGTTTTTATTTTTTTTTTTTTCGTTCCACGACCATATTTTGTTTCTCATATAACGATTGAGGAAAACTCCCTATACACTGGTCCGTTTCGCTCTTAAGCATGCTCGTATCCCTCGCTGGAAACCGCAATCGACAACCCCAAGCCACAATGCTTCTCTCCGTGGCTCTTCTCTCACTCCTCCTGCTGCTCTCCTTCTTCACGCTACGTGCAAAAGTAGGATTGTCCTTGTTCAGCGCTCGGACTGTATAGCTCCGAGTTATCCCACTCCCGCTCATCACTCGTGGTTATGGCTTTCTCACTCTCGCGCTCCCTGGTGCTCGCCAGAATTCCCCTCGTTCACGTCGTCGTCGTCGTCGTCGTCGTGGTTTCTCTCACTCTATAGCTCTATACCACTTCCATTTTGCTGCCATGAACCCTGGTTCTCTTCGTCTCTGTTTAACCGGCACTACGGTACGTATATCTCTCGTTCGCTCACTCCAATACTGTTTGTTCCCTTTCGGTATCCACCAGAGAGTCTCTATAGAGTTGTCCTTCTCCGTTACGTTGGCTCGTAACTTTGGCCTCTCTTCCCTATATAGTCTCGACTCCCTCTCTCTCTCTCTCTCTCTCTATCGCACGTTCTTTCTTTCTCTCTTACTCCTCGCCCGCCTTTGCCCAGGCCAGCAGCAGCAGCAGCAGCAGCAGCAGCAATCCGTTGATGGGGTGCTTGCCGGTGCTGCCTCTGGTGGAATAGTACACTGCGCCTCACGAGAAACGGTTAGAGCGAACACTGTCGGGGCAAGTTACACTATATTCTGTGGCTTGTAGACTCATATCGTATTATTGTCATGTTTCGCCGACACAGTGGAAGGCGAGGGAGAGAAAGAACGAGCCAGGAATGGATATAGAATGAGAGGAGAAAGAACGAGAGGTGGAGAAATGGCTGCTGCTGTTCTGCTCCCTGCATACACATCGTATTATGTTTCTATGCGTATATATATTTTACTGTGCACCAGTGTTCTACGGTACCGAATTTGTTTTGTTCCAACTGTGTATACCGATTCTCTTTTCTTTCTGCTTGAAATTCTTTCGTGATATCTGATGTATATATATATATATATATATATGTATATGTATAAAACTGTAACAGCAAGCATCGCTTCGTTCACAATGCGACATTTCCGTTGAAATGAAAAATCCGGGATAAAATGTTGGGTGTATCCAACTGTGTGTGCCCGCTGATGGTGAAAGAAGAATTTCTCAGACTTTATATACGTTTTCCTCCGGTCTATAGCAGCGATACTTATATCAAAGTCAAGCATTATTCAACTAAGAATAGGCGGCTCTCACCTCCTCGTGATAAGGGAGCTCTTCTTTCATGAATAATTTTTTCTTGAAGTTTTATGCCAGTATATTTAAGTTCTCTGATATAGCAAAAATCGTATATAAGGCAAACATCCGGATCTATGGTTTTGTCAGATTTTTCAAAAATCTTTGCACAGCTTAGTTCGTTTATCTCCTAAATCCTTGATAAAATGCTGATTGCCCGATTAGGACGGAAAAAGGCACTTGGCTCAAAAGGGCATTTGACAAAGGCTCAAAATCACTCATAATATTCATTATCTACGATAAAAGATGAGGAATCTGTGACTTATAAGCATATTTCAATCGGATTAACGTCCTCAAAATGGTGGTCGTATCAACGCATTCGTTATCAATAGAGTTAATTTCCGTTTCGAGCTTCGTAATTCATGAATTTTCGCTTATATAACGACTGCATCCTATCAGTTTGGGTAATAGACGTCGTGAACACGTAAACACCCGGAGACATAGAGTCCACCGTGCGGTAATCTGGCTTGGCTATCCTGTTAGGCTAAGCCGGCGAGTTAACTGCCAGCCAACATACGCGGCAAAGGACCGAATCGCCAACGGCGATAATTTTACTCAGGAAATCGCGTCGATCTAAACACACGTAGCCCAGTGTGTAACGCCTAATTGGCTAATTACGTCGACGTTTCGCGTCGGTTTCTCATCTCTCTCTTCTCTCATCCTCGGGGTCGTCGTTGGGGGTTAATTACAACCGAGGGAAGAATCATCGCGTCCCCGTACGCGCGGACGAAAGCCATATAGCGATGATCGTTGAAACTATTATCACCGTACCGCCTCGTGTCTAGTCGATAAAATTATTTTACGTTCTTTTATATATCCCGCATCACACACTGGGCAGGAAAAAAATATTATAAAAACTAAAGATACCTTTTTATCGATACAGCGATTACAGTTTCTCCGTGATTTAGGATGACTGGTATATAAAAAGTAGGCCGTTGACAAAAGTCCAACATGCGTCGAGTTCGTTGAGTTAGCGGACATTACGTTTGATGGCTCAACGTTGCCGAAAAAATCCATCTGAAAAGTTGGATGATTCGCTAAATCAGAGATATTTATCGTCTAATTCGTTAAAAAGCTTCGAGGGGATCTGGTGTGGCCGGGCTCCCGCGTTCACGAGGGGTGAATTTGTCTCTTTCTCGTCGTCCGAATTTTCGAATCTACGATTCCAGAGCAGGGAAAATCAACCCCTCGCCTGGTAGCCCTAAAACGTTCTCGACACACGTATAAGCTCCGAGGGGTGATTCTTTCACACGTGGCATACATATATATATATCGGGGTGGCAAAACTTATTTCCATTAGCCCGGCAGGGAGTACTCTGCGAAGGGGCACTAACTATTCCTGCTCCGACAGTTGCTCTAGCTCCATAGTTTTAGTTATATTTACGAATCCCCAAAAATCATGCAGTCAAGAGTTACAAATTCATAATGTAACATCAAGAAGAACAACATCAATTGTTCAAATGTTCTCCTATAGTATAGTCGGTGAAAAAAAAAAAAAAAACAATAGCCCTCGAAACCGATTATCATCGGTTTCCCCGTTGATTATCGTTGCCTCAAAAGTACAAGAGTTCTCTCGCGTATAGAGCGGAAGCAGAAAAAAAAGAGCAAAACAACAGCGAAAAGAAAAAAACTGAGAGGGTAAAGAAAAAACCGTGCCAAGCGTCTGCTCCCGACCGATAGCTATTGTATCCCGGACAAGAAGCGATAAAACGCTACGTCGTCAAATGGCTATACAGTCAGGTTCAAAAATTTCCCTCCTCGCATTCTGCTCAACCACGTTGTTTGGGGGTGGGGGACTATGCATAAGAGTTCTTTGTATATACACGTGGTCTTGCATGTAAACCGGTACAATTTTCACGGGCATGGGCTACCTACCGAGGCAGAATGACAACTTGGGATGCAGGAAGCTCATATATTATATATTTTGTTCCGCATAAACCCGCGATGGAAAATGACCGAGAGAAATAGAAAGATAGAAGAATGCTTGAGGATTGAGGAAGATGGACAATCAGTCAGAAAAAGGCAAGAGAAATGCCAGGGATTGGATATACAAAGACTCGGTCGAGGTTTCTGCGGTACAGTCAGGTCAGTCGAGTACACCAGAGTTTTGAAAATTCTTTGAACCAGTTGTAAGAAAGATAGAAAGTGATGTCAATTGTAGGGGTTTCAGACTGTAGAGGGTAATGCAGAAAAATCATTTGATTTTTGATGTGCGATAGATCATTCATTTCGTAGAATGATGCGTCAGGAATGCACCAGGGCTCATCATTTAAGTTTTCAACTAGAATAACGATAGTTGGGTTAGACTTTTTCCCATATTGATCAACAAACAAGAGACCCGTGAACAATTCTTCCGTTTGTCACAATTGTTTGATGGAGACTTCAGAGTTTCAATGACCCAAAATGACTCGCGCACTGAACAAGGAGACTGCGGACCGATACCGCTGAATTGAATTCTGAAAAAACTGGCGACAGTCATACGCATCATGGATCTTTGCAGAAAATTAGTTATTCCTTTTTCAACGTTGACGCGCGTTCAAATCCACTACTCTCGTCTCCACTGACTCCGCGGTATCCTTTTTGGAAATGTGTTGGAAATGATTATCGAAGGCTCAGCACCAACTTGACTTGATTGTACAATCGAAGCTTGCTCGACCACGGATAAACGTTGATCCTCCATCAGTCGTTGGCAACTCCGCGAAGCCAAGAATTTACGAAGTACGTTGGCCAGATAGTGAGTCAGAAGTCTGCCAATGACTCCATTCAACTCATCCTGATGGGGACAATCACTGCGTCGTTTCTTTCAACTTGTATATCACACGAGGAAAGAGAAGAGTCGAATGGAGTATGCGGCGGAGTAGCAGAGATAGCATTCTCGTTTCGTAGAGCCTACTACCTGAAGACTCGACCAAGTAGAGTCCTTCCCTTTTGTGCCACGGCTCCCTCACTATCCCTCGTCTCATTCTATCACTCGGGTTATCTTACATCTTCCCTCTCGCTTATTTTTCTTTATACACCAAGGCGAACAACGTCGTTCTCTCACTTTCCGTCCTTCTCTTCGTTTCTTTTTGTCTTCTTTTTTTCCTCTTCCTCCTTGCCTGCCCTCGCTGCTTCGGCGTCACTTTTGTTTCCATCTTTTTCTCTCTCTCTCTCTCTCTCTCTCTCTCTCTCTCTCTCTCTATCTCTCTTTCTTGCTTTAGTTGTTCTCTCTTCTTTGCGTTTATCCTCCCTACTTATTCCTCTCTCCGTTCCTCTTGGTTCTTTGCTGTCGTTTTCTTCATCGGCACTGTGTGTGTGTGTGTGTGTGTGTGTGTGTGTGTGGACTCATCTTGAGCATTGCCCATTCTTCCATCCTTCTTCCACTTGTTTTCCCGTTGGATAATTCCGCCTCGGTTGGTCTTTGGACACGTTCACACTGGGCCACCCAGTCGGGGCTCGTTGTACTCGAGAGCACCGCCAAGAGTTAGAAAGGAAGAAGAAAGAGAGAGAGAGAGAGAGAGAGAGTGAAAAGAGGGTAGAGGATATGAAAGAGAAAGAGGGGAAAGAGCAAAGATCTTGCCCGTGGCCAAGAGAGGCGAGCATTGAGCAAATGAGCCGGAAGAAACGACTGAGCTTGTAATACACGTAATATGCGCGAGTGTATATGTGTCCGCGTATACTTGGAGATCGAAATGCCGTCCCTTTATGACCCCTCGACGGTCCACGACGAAAAAAAAAAGAAAGAAAAAAGAAAACCCTCTCGCGTATCTTCTCTCCCGTGTTTTATCCGTCACGTCCTGTGATCCGAAACATCGGGAGAATCCCGAAGCAAAAAATGAACATATCGCATGGAACCATCGACGTTGAAGAATAATATAGCTCTTTCAACACTATGGAGCCATCTGCGTCGGGTCTACATTCGGAAAAACACTTTTCTTTCTCATATTTTAACCCAAGAACTTCTTGTATCCGAGGCAAACTTCGCGTTGATAGATCGAAATGTTTCGATCCATATCAACGCAGCTTTATGGAAATTGAAGTGATTGTCAATCGATTGGATACCTCTCGTACATAATCTCATAGGGACGAACTGTCGCAAAAGTTGGTCATATACTCGGAGAGCAGAACGTTTAACTTATCGTCAACAATAGGCCAGAAAAATACTGATAAAAAGTATTTTTTATGAACGGGCACAATGGTAAAATGAACCTGAACATACTTCAGTCACGCGAAGAGATTCCTCGTTGACTTTGTTTCAGATTCCGCGTTAATTTTTCTCAGATTTATCATTGTAGGCTCTTGGTTAGTCATTAAATAGCAGAGAGGCTTGATAGTAGAAGACGAATTAGTTGCGATGCCACACGATATGACATTGACGCTGACAAATTGAAGCTCTTATTCGACCCAGGTAGCGAGCAAAATGTTGGAATTCCTTGGGACATGCGACGAATCGCCAAGATTTCTGTGACGCGTCTCTTCTACGCGCGTTTTGTTGTGTGGGAACCCTCGAAGCGACACAATCGTTTAACGCCATAATAAAGCTTCGGTGACTTGTTCCCACCGCGCTTCTCTTGGCGAGACACACAACTTGCTGTAACTATTGGGTATAAGATGAGAGTGTGCAATATCGCGGTGTATTACTCGGAGACGGGAAGGTTGTAAATTGAGCCCTAGGCATATATGAATCATCGTGGCAAGTGTTTCTCGGGAGACGTTCATATAAAAGGAGAATAGGTAATCGTCGCGTCTGGGTTCTCCTTCTAGGCTTCGTCTTCGACCTCTTGTTCTTTTTTCTATAATATAACCTGTGGGCGTTTTTTTTTTCTTCTTTTTTTCGTTCGCGTGACGCCATCGCAAGGTATATATATGAACGCTTGGCTACGAGAGCCACACGGCTTTAATGCTCGTACTGTCCTAACGACACCTCCTTATACTCGGCTTACTCCGCGACGACGTTTGTTTATTGTATACAATGTACCAAACGGCCACGATGGTGAACGGACTCGTGCTCACTCGCGAGGAACTTGTCACTTCCTATCCGAGTTAGTTGGGACAACAGCAGGTGGACAGTAGTAGAATGAGGATCATGGGATAAAAGTAAATATGTGAAAAAAAAGAGAGATGCGCAGAATGCTCAATGACGACAGTGTTGGCCTCTGATGGAGCACCGCGAGCGAGTGAAAAAGTTTTTCACGAGGAAAGTATAGCTTGGCGATCATTCTCTCGGATGGTTAGGAGAAAAATTTAGGGGGGTCCCCTGTGTTCGTGCCGTCATTCTGCAATAGAATGTACATTTTTCGTCGAATTATCTTTAGCCATTGCCGAGAAAAAAACATTTGAAAAATCGAGGTGGACTTTGAGGTTATGTTCCATATTTCTCATCCTTTCTCTCTCTTCCTTTCTATCTCTATCGTTCTCTACTTCACTGTAACTTTCGGCTCTGCTGGTTGCCGCTGGCAACTCGCCAAACTCATTCGGAGAAATCGCCTCGATAATAACTTCCCCGGTCCGTTTATTCGAAACACATTGAAATTTTTATTATCAAGAATCGTTTTTATGCTCATGACCGTGCGAATGAAACGCCGGCGCATTTACACATTAAATCTCATAGTCGATTCGGGAAATTTTTTTATAAAATTTGGAACGAAATTTGCTGAAACTTGTTAAAAAAAAAAACAATCAACAAAATAAATTGCCATTTTTCGTTGAATAAAAATCGTCAATAGAAAAAAAAATGAAAAAATCTCGAAGGGAAAAAAATGGACACTGAATGGACGGGTTATAACGTAGTAACGTTGATTCGCCTTCCCCTCCCTCCTGCCCCTTGGTCCTCGACAAATTAATTGCAAGAAAAGGTATCCCCTTTCAAAGGACTCTCCTCTCTCGGAATTCTCTCTCTCTCTCTCTCTCTCTCTCTCGCTCTTGCTCGCTCGCACACTTCCGGCTCTCTCGTTAGAGGACAGAGGAGAAAGATCCTTTGAAGTGCTCCGCTGTTCCGTTAATTAAGAGGGTATTTCACGTGAGTGTGCGAGCCAGAAGGGTGAGAGTGAGAACGAGAGAAAATCACAAAGGCAGAGTGAAACGGATGAAACGGAATCTGATGGTGTCAGGCCGCGATGTATTTACTCACTGACTTTACGTATTGGAATTCCTTTCATTCTCTATGGGAAGGGTTTTAATCCCTTTTTCCGTACAGTTTATCGAGCGTAAAATGAAAATGAAGACAACACTAACAAGGATTTTACTTTTCATTTCCTACGTGAACGAACAAAGCCTTCAATTTTCATGTTGTTTCGTCATACTTTACGAGATCTTGAGCAAAGTAAAGTGTTATGGTGGACTTTAATGAGATTTGGAAATTTACAATTAAATTATAATTATCATAAATTTTCCATTCCATGCTTAAATATGACTTGTAAGTTATTAGGTTCATTTGCCAAATCCCTCATGCCCACTCTCTCATCAACAATAATCCATAATTATCGTCAACAAATGTACACTATAACTCTTTTTTTTTAGTATTCATTATCATTTATTTGGGCTACTTACTCGTGACCATTTTTTTTTTAACGAAATTTTCCATAAATCCAATTTATGCGACACAGGAATTAGTAAAATCGCCAAATTCTCGTATAAATTTCACGCAAACTTCGCATTCGTTTCAAGCAATCCACATGCACGAAAAAATGCATTCAAAATGATTTCTAACTCTTTCCACAACCATTCCGAGATTTTTAAATCTGAAAAATGGATCCCGAAATAGCAGGATTCATTTTTATTTAAAAATAAAAAAAAATGATCAGTTCCCTTTTCCCACCTGCTGTGTACGAGGACAGATGATGATCGTTCTTTTTTTTTTTCACTCCCATCGTTGCTCGTCAGCCGGAGTCTTTTCTCGGGTTATAACAACGTCTCCCAAACGGGTCGCGAGAACAGCTTGAACGGAGATGCGAGAGTTTTACGAGCGAATCCCGGAAAGGTATAATATTATATACTCGGACGATTAACAATTTTAACCGTCATTGGACGGGTGAGAAACGACGAAATGAACTTTAACGGACACATTTGGCACATAATCCATGTATTTCTCGGTGCGATATACTCAGTTTGTATATACACCCATACACACCTGTCCTACTTTCTCTCATTCGAATTTCGTCGTTAAAACATATGCTCATGTTTATTATCATCCAATACTCGCGCTGACTTAATAATTATTTCGCTTCGTTAAAGTATAATACCTCCATAAGGTAGTTGAATTAGGAAATGGTCGAAATTTGGCATACGGGTTATTTAATATGTTATATCCGAACATCCGTGCAATTTAAATAAGCTTGACCATCCCAAACCCGAGATATTTCCACACAAAGTTGGCTTACATTTACACATGTAACATATGCGCCATGTATGCATGAAGAGTTAATAGTTATTAATTCTACCGTCAAAACTAAAATTAAGAAGTTGATTAAAAACGAGGAGAAGCTAGAGATGGATGTTACGAATAATGTGAAAAAAATTCAGGAATATTTACCATTTAGTTTTTGAGATGTATAGGGACCGTGCACACAAATGCACTCTCACCAAAATGAGAATGTGTTCACTGAAAAAAATGGTTCGGGATTTACAATAATACTGTTATTGTTGGCCAGTTATAGGTATACTGGTGAAAAAATATTGCCCACACAGAAAATGCAGTAGCCCTTTTAGAAAATCCCGATTGCCGTAAAGTTCATACAAATATGACTAGTGAAGTATTTCTAATTCAACAATAATATCGCTGGTGAAGGCAAAGCAGTTTTGTCTACGGCGCCTATACTGCGCCTTTGTGGACGACACTCAATCGTCTGGCTAGCTTAGCCATTATAAATAGCTGGAAATTTATCGTTTTTGTAAATCAGCCATACTAACATAGCTCGCGAAACTACACTGTATTGTTCAAACAGCTGTAGTAGCTGATTTTTACATGCCTAGCTATTTCAACCATATAGTATGGCTGCGAGAATAACGTTGTGACACATAGCTATACTAATATGGCTCGCGCAACTATGCTACGTTTTTGGAACACCTACAGTAATCTGTTAACGGGTGGTGTCTATGCCTCTGCCTCGCGCGAAAACGAGACCTCGCTACGCAAAATTTGATAATGAACGAGTTTGTGAAGAAGAAACTGAACGAACGGAATCTTGATGAGCTTATACCAACATTTGAAGGTAAGTCTGTTCTCACTTATCTACGGAATATGTAAAAAAGGACTATTTTTCCTGTTATATAAACGCCAATCGTATAACAAGCGAATTTTTGTAGGTTAGGTCAACTGTCATTTTCCTGCAAGGAGAGTACCATATGTCTCCGGGCCATGGATTCTCTCAAACTTCCAGGTGTGTTTCATTAGCTCTAAAAATCAAGTCTCTTTTGCAAAATATTTATGTATGAATATCATTATCGATAACAGATGATTAAAATAAATATTCATGATTATGAAACATATTGGCTGAATTTTTACTGTGACCCGAATATCCCCTACTATATATACCTACCTATACGAGTATAGGTAGGTACAATATCCTGTAATTTATCTATATAAAATGAATTTATAATTCAGCTATATTCTTTTGGTAGTATGGCTGGTACGTCTACCTCGTATGCTAGCGTTTATAAAACAGCTCTACTAGTATTGTTGGTATACAAATAATTCTGCCTACACTGACAAAACTGCTATCCACGAAACAACATTGTATATGCTTGCTTCGGCTATACTAGTATGGCTGGTGTTCGTCTACCTCGTATGCTAGCGTTTATGAGACAGCTATACTAGTATGGTTGGCATACGCATATATAACTCGTGATGGTGAACTCAACCATACTATGGTATTGCTGAAATAGAGATACTTGTCAGATTCGCGGAGCTATTGGGTATATGTCTGTCATGACATAGTGGTATGCTTACGCCAACGATATTGTGTCAGTCATATTTGGATGGCTTTATTACCTAGATGGTATGGCAGTAGCGTATTTTCCCATATAATATGGCTGAAGCAATAATAATTATGGCTCGAATCGGGAAACTTTTTTTTCAGTGTTTGTCGCGTACATATAGATACATTTTCCCCCAAAAAAGTGTTCGTTCTGGACTGCAGATGTCGCGACCAGTATGCATGCACACGCGTACATATTCTCACTTTCGTGACAGTGTATCAGTCTGCACGGTCCCTATGGTAAGTGAAAGAGGTATATGTGCGAGCCTGTGAGCGCGGTCCGACTCTCTCTTGTTTCATGCGTGCCCGCTCACCACCACGGAGGTACCTCCAGCTCCGGAGGTACTACCTTAAATCGCTTGAAATAATTAAAACGGTTTTTTTCCCCGCCGCATGTGTTTCCCGATGTCTTTATAATTGTCTTTATAATTATAAAAACCCAGCCGCGGTGAAGATATAATTGCATTGATTACTCTCCTTTTGGGGACACAACGATGACGATTTTCGCATCAACTTTTGATCGCTCTCCAGAGGAGGAAGTTTGTATATAGAAGTAACAAGTTTGGCTGAGTTCTCGTGATGCGGGAATAAAATGCAGAAACTTCTCAGTGAAGAACGTAGCAAACTATACGATGAAGGAAAGAAATATTAAAGATCGATCTGAAAGCGTGAATAGAGTTTTGAATATTTCTATTTAAATCGTGAACTTGCATACATTTTGAACTTTAGCTACTCTGTTGATAATGATTCACTGCTCCGGCAGTCTTGATTTAAAAAAATTACTACGAAGATCTAAGCTACTTATTTTTCTCCTCCGGGTTATTATAGTTCAATTGTGTGCAAAAATAAGCCCATATGACATATTTTACTTAGACCCCAAAATTTATTAACTTATACGACGAGTTCCATACTGTATATAGCCCGGATATACATGAAACTTTGGTATCGCACACACGGTGTAGGATAAATTCTGTACGCGTTCGTCATTTAACCCTGGAATCGAATCATAAAGGCGCGGTCGATTCGTCGAGGGGTTTGTCGGTGCGAAGCGATTATTTGCCGGTGAAGCTTTTGTACGCGATTCTCGCTCTTTCGATGGGGATTCTGTGCCCCGATTTTGTCACCCTCTTTGTGCACTCACCGCGTCTCTCCCTCCTTTTCTCCCGATGTGTCGCTTCGAGCAGTGCCAAAATATAGGACAAACAAAATTCTCCGGCACGTATAAAACCATCCAAGAACAATTCAGAAATTGCAGAGTTGTGCGCTCGACGAGGCCGAATAAGGATGACAATGCGCTTTGGCCACGATCAGAGGGCACGCTCTGCTGATACATAATAGAATCTGTAATAGAATCTGTATTATAATGGTAGAGTCTGGGCACACGCTCTCGTGCGCGATCATGCCACGATGAGGGTCAGGGGCGAATCATCATCATCACCATCATAATAATAATGAGAGACATAATAGGATGTAAGCTTCGTGTGCGAAGACTCTCTTGCAACTCCCCAACCATCAATTTTTTGACTCGGAGGTTTTATTATTTCGGGTCCGCATAATCAATTACAGGATTCTCTCTTCTTTTTGGATTCGCGGATGAAAATTTGTGTTTTATTTTTTGGACTTTAAAGTGGCTATTGAGAACCCATACAATCTCGCTAGGAGTTTCCACTTGATCACGAACTTAATTATATCCCGCTTTTCTAAATGAATTAAACTAAGTTGCCAGCCAGCTTCATTCATTCACGATGATCGTTTGAGGCTGCGGATTGATAATACGAATCTGAAAAACGAATACGTAATACCATTGCTGTAACATAATTGAGGAAAAGAGATTCGAAAGGTAATCGAAGATCAATTCTCTGAAATGAGCTCGCGTGGATTATTGAAGCTGTCTCTTTTTTTTCGTTCGCCCCCTGCGGGCATTCCGAAGCATTGGATTCCGATATTGATATATACACCCCCGCGTCGACGACATAATATCCATCCTCGTATTATTATGCCTGTTCATGGGCGAACAAGTTTTTCGATATAATACTCGAGCATATAACTTTCTTCTTTCTTTTCTTCGCGACATCTTTTTTTTTTTTCATCTCCCTCTCATACCGTGATCCTTATACTTGGGTCATTGTCCCGTGTCGCAGATTTCCGAAGGGCGCGGCATCCACGAGCAAGAAAGCCCTCTCTCTGCTTCTCGTTCCTCAAAGTAGAAGAAAAGGTTATACGTATAGTCGCAGATCGAGGAACCACACAGCGAAGACGTTCTCTTTTACGACGTATATTTTAGCCAGGTTTAGCGAAAGTGAGAGAAAATAAAATTTGCGTGCGAGTAAGAGAGAAAACGAGGGAAGGTTATAGGGGAAAGGGATGAGGGGCAAAGGGAAAAACAACGCGGAGACATGAGAAACCAGTGAGATATAAAGATAGAGAGAGAGAGAGAGAGAGTTCCAGAGCTGGATCGTATACAGTGCCGAGAGGAGAGCTTGGCCCCCGGCTGTGCTTGGGGTGTTTCCTAGCAACCCTCGAAACTGCCGGAGGGGTCGCTGTATATACGAAGCATACAGGCGGACGCGGTGTTGGTGTGCGAAGGCACCCCGAAGACCGAAAAGCCCCCGGTAGTTCGCAGTATATGTACTACACTATATGACAAAGGGCAAAAGCCTCGCTTGGTTTTCCAAACGCGTCGTGTGTCCCAGAGAGGGCGCGCACTCTCGCGCATTCGCTGACATCGCGAGACCATCATCAACATCGTGGAAAATAAAAAAAAAAAGTAGAAAAATAAAACAGACCGCAAGGAAAAGCTGTTGCTTTGTGACTATGTTTTTAATTCAACCCTCGCGCTCGACCGGCAAAAAAAAAACAGAGAGTAGCAAAAACTTGGTAATAAGCAGACAAGAACGATGGAAATGAATAAAAAGTTAGGAATGTGAATAGAGGCGGAGAGAGAGAGAGAGAGAGAGAGGGCCCTTTGACTGGGGCGTGAACGAACTAGCTCAGCTGACAACCCGTCATTTTTTATTAATGTCATTCCGAGACACTGAAGCAGAGGCTTCATGAAAGCCTGGCATGCATGTATACATGTAGATTCCTCTTTTGATGTAATTCCTTAATAGGAAACGAATTTTGATGATAAATATATGCGGATAGCGTTGATGAGGGATTTCGTCTCAATGTCTCCATCAGTGTCTGATGCGTCTCTCTATGAATCCTGATCGAATTAGGCTTTGAATTACGCTTTGGGCCTCGAAAGACAGAACGAAAGTAAAAGTGTAAAAGTGTTTCAAGACCCTCTCACATCGTGCGTAGTACGACAAAACATTTCTCGTCGCTCAGACTTCTCCGTTGAGATAACGGCTTTATTGAATTTCTGTCAGCGTATAACGGGCGTAACACTCCGCCCCTGCTTTTAGCCAGGAAATCTCTTCTCTCGCAGTTCTGTTTCTTCCCATCGTATATATATGCACATCCTACATAGAGCGACAAAGTATATACAGCAGAGCACCGGCTTTGAGGGTTGAAGTTGACTAGGTTTTCCAGGCAGTTTCTATTCAGCTAGTTTCTCGCATATAACATCGCGTGTATATTATAGTCATCCTGTCCGTTTCATCCGGCTAAATTGGTCCGATGAGTGCGACCAAGAAGGTTGAGAGATATAACTCGAATAAGGAATGGAATGAGGATGAAAGACTGTCGGATATGACCGGAGTTTAATTTATTTCCGAGTGCCTTGTTCTACGGCGGAACAGAGTTAGAGTGTCATGCATATCAGGCGTCTGCCGCTTTCGAGCAAGAATATTTCACAGTTTTGCTTCCTCATGGACCAAAAGTTTTGAGCGTTCAAAAAAATTGTAAGGGAGCAACGATCTTCCATTTCTCTTTTATGCATTTCACGACACGAGGAAAGTCAGAACTTTCCTTATCATATGAAGACAGCGAGGCATCTATTTTCGATGTTACGTGACAAAATTGTTCTTGGATCAAATTAAAGTTTTATCTTTTGTCGTACGAGTCTGAATCCAATTCTCCGGTGAATCGGTACAAATCCAAAATCCATTGGTGAAGCTATTGTCCATTCAAGTGGACGATAGCGCAACACGAATGTGCTTAATATCCATCATGAAAATGACAGATGAATATGACGGGAGAGGGCATGGAAGGATCCACGTTGCTTCCAACTATACGGCATTGTTATACCGAGTTAGTGACGCACACATAGACACGCGATCTCCCGCATCGTGTTGAGCAACAACTCTCTCTCTGTTCTCGATGAGGTGGCAGCCTCCCTCTCTCTGGTAGTGGGCTTTACTCACTTTACTCATCCCCCCCGTTGTATGAATCCGTCGCTGAAGCTAACTCCAACAACCCCTCCTCACCTTCTCCCTCTCTTGTTTGCCATCAGGAAACTCGCAAGTTTGCTCTCTCTTCACTTTGCTCCCTCTGCTATATCCTCATCGCATATATACCCTCTGCCTTGGCTCTCTCTGCTCGTCGTATATATATATATATACATGCATATGTACACATAGACTTTACTGGCATCCAGAGATGAGCCTTGCCCCGATGTATAATAACGCACGGATACATAGAGCCCTCTGCCCAAACTCCCTCAAACGCTAATCGTAGTAATTAAGTCTAAGCTACAGGACTTTGGGTATTCCTAGCAGCATCATTGCTCGCCTGGGTTGCCTCATTCCCCGTCGTGTTCTCTCTCGTTCTTCCACCACCAAATGGCCGTATCTTCCTGATCCCGCAGAGTACGGAATGGATATTTCGCTCTCTCGCACCTGCTTTCGATCTCGCCGCATCGCGCTTCTATCACACACACACACACACGCACACGCACAGTTGTACATTCAATCAATCGCTCTTCCATGTAGATTCACTCAAACGCAGATGGATTGGGTTGGGTTGAAGGGGCAGATATATGGTAGGAGATATTTTGATTCTCTCACTCCATGGCATACCTGTTTCCGTCACTCTCGTTGGGCACCCATCAGAAACATCCCATTCGGTATATCGGTGGAACGAAGCGTGATTTACATTAAAATCTGCTCGCCAACGACCGGTTTACCGGTCGGACAACAGAGATAGAGAGAGAGAAAGATGGACGACGTTTATCGATTTTGTCGGTCTTGGCATACGCTCACGTTGCCACAGCAGCAGCAAAACCAACATATATATAACAACCTAGAGATTTTTATATTTTACCTTTTTTTTTACTGTACCCATATGGCGAGAGTGCAGAAAAAAAAATGATACTTGACTGCGGCACAGCGCGAAACGTCAGCTCACCAGCTCCAGATCTTTATGTACTGGATTCATGAATATACTGGTTGAAATATAAAGATACTGGGTCAGTCCGTGAGATACGAGCGTGCGGGGAAATCATTTGGCGCGGTTAACGTAATTAGCAGGAAATTACACACTACTGTTTTGTGCACGTGCAGAAAAATAGCTGATCCGGGTCTCCATCTAGCTCAACTCTAGAAAATTTATTGCTGTATCATCCTGATTATATCCTTTAAAACTTGAAGTGTGGAAGAGAAGTGTCCAGTTTGTGCTAACAACCGATATACGAGTCACAAAAAAACAAAGCTAAAAACAAGCTTAAATTTTCCTTCTTCTTATACACAAGAGGTGAAAGAGCCCGTTTTTTTGGGAAACATTTTTTCTCTGTGATTAGTTTTCTTTTATTGTAAGGAGACACGTTGTGACAAAGCTCTTTGACACTTCACTCATTTGCCTATTGCAATAACGTAATTTCTATTGCAAACTTCCCTTAACCGCAGTCATCCACTGGAGTGTTCAACCCCATAAACATTGTCCCATTATTACATACCCAGGGAGCTCGTATCGAAAATGCCTTCGCAGAGCAGTGGAGAAAAGTACTTTTGAAGAATGAAAGAGGGACGAAATTGAGAAAAATAACTATAAGAGGGAGAGAGAGAGAGAGAGAGGACGAGAAGAAGGATCCAGCCCTCTTGCTATGTGGGATCTTCTGAGTGTCCTATCTCGCGACGTAGTTCGTTTTCACGATGCAAGTTTTTGCGCTCGATATACTGCGAGAACGACAGAGAGAGAGAGAGAGAGAGAGAGAGAGAGAAAGAGAGAGAGAGATTCTTCTCTCTCGAAATACTTTTGTAGGGTGGCATAATAAGAAAGGGAAAAATGAATACTGGGTCGGCAAGAGTCGAAAGAAATTAAAAAAAAAAACCCAAGGCATATAAATGTAGAGATAAATAGGGAAGACGAGGATGTGCATCTTGCTCGATAATCTCGTCACGTTGCGACGCCACTGGGGGGGGGGGGGGGGGGGGGTCACGTGGCATGTGGATTCGTCAACCCCTATTTTTCTTTCGTGTCTCTCGCCCTCATCTTTATCCTTCTTCAACATCCCCTTTTCACCAGGTCTTTCCGTTTCACCCGCTCTCTTCGATTCTCCCTTCCCTCTTGTCACTCTCTCTCTCTCTCTCTTGTCACTCTCTCTCTCTCTCTCTCTCTCTCTCTCTCTCTCTCTCCATATCGAGGGTGACCACCCTTGTTATAAATACTAATTGCTCCATACAAGGACCCAAAATGTGTTCAACGACTCTTCAGCACGTGTTATACCATTCTCCTTCTTCCTAATTCTCGACTTGCCAGAGCAAGATCCCTTCAAACATGTATTGCTATCTGTTTTTTTTTCCCTCCTTTATTACTTCCCAACTCTCCTTTTATTTTTTTTCTTTCGGGCTGTTGCTATACTCGCCATGAACCAAAAACTGAGAGTTGTGCAGACTCCGTACAACGCAAGTGTATCGAGAGAAGACTAGAAATGTGTTTAAGCATGTTGAAGGCTCGATCAATTGTCAATCAAATCGCATAAAGAAATTCTTCTAAATTGTTTTTTTTGTTATAATGGGGTCGTGATACGCAGTTTGATGAAAACAGTCGAGTTTGGAGCTATTCTAAAGCGGTATTCAGGTACATATAGGCACAACAGAGGGTACTTCATGAATAGATGAATACACATAACAATGTTATAGAGAATGGATAGAGTTTCTGAGACACTGGCATGTAACTTGTCGAATACGAATTCAATGTCTTGTGTAAATCCCTCAACCGAGAGTGCGGTCCTTTCAGGAAACTCCTTATTCTACAGTTCCGTTTGTATATGCGTCGTATACACACACACAGTGGATGTGTTCCAAGCGATGGCGTCTCTCGGCTATTTCCTCCGCGAACTCGATCAATGTTAACTCGGAGATTAAATCCGGTTATAGTCGCTCTCCGCAGACTATATATGTTCATTTTGGTCTCTTATATACGAAGGCTATAAGATGCCAGATCCATAGGGGGTTTTGCAGTTGCGAAATTCCCACCTTTATAGTTGCCTCTTCGCAAGGAATTAATCATTTTGCGATCGTTACTAATTATCTACTGATTGTTAATTATTGATTAAGCCATCACTTTTCAAATGCTACTCAAAGTTTCTCAGAGCCATGAATCATCGAAGGAAATTGGCAACGTTTTAGTGGATCTAGAGATACAAAAATACTTTTAGTGGGCAGGATAATCATTAAAACTGGAAAACATGGAGAGTTTCCTATGCTCCGCGGTTTAGTTTATAGTGCCCAGAGTCCGAAAAACATCTGACGATGCAACTGGCAATATGTTATTTTGATGTATATATACACTTGTTAGTGCTATAAGGTTAGGGCGCTACTGAGAATACAATTTTGGCTCTGTTCTGCCTCTCACTATGCTGGAGTGTCTTCCCCGTCTAACGTTACGCTCTATATCACAAGGGATATTCGATTAATTCTCCGAAGCTATCCAATATCATTCCCTCTGAACATGGTCGACGAACTCCAAGTTCCTTCATATTCAATGACGACGACGACAACGACGTTAATTCGTGCCCGGGAAAATGCATCAGCAGAATTCCTTGGTAGGAAAACAAAACTATCGTAAAAAAAAAAAAAAAAAAACAGAAAACGGATATGACGCGATATAATAGACACTTATATAATGAACATGGAGGGCTATGAGAAGAGTTTTGTTCGTTCCGTGCGAAGACGACGAGACGAACGTCTCGTGTCTCTAACGCTATATAAAGCTGTAAAAGTATCGCATATTTGTCTCCTCTCTTGCTCGATAGGACGATAGGTAGTTCGCGACAAGTCAAGCTGTGAGAGAGGGTCTTTCGACTTTCAGGTCTCGTCGACCATGTCGTATATAACGACGCAGTAAATTCCTTCCGCATTCGGGTGGTCTCGACGCCTTTACCTCCCCAAATAACTCTCCTCTCTCTCTCTCTCTCTCTCTCGATCTCTCTCTCTCTCGATCTCTCCTTCCTGTCCTGACACTTTATGGCTCTTCCTTCACTGGTTTCGTCGGACTTTTCTTTGCCTCCTCTTTCCTCCACAAAATCATCTCCAGCTCCCGCAGCAGTCTACCCCAAATCCATTGTTCGCGGTGATGTTGATGGCATGGGCGACAGTGACAGACGCCACCTAACAATTCCGCGATTCAATGTTCGCGCAAACTTTTTGCTCCTAATTATCAGAAAAAAAAAACCTCGGAGAAACGCGAGAAAAAAAAAAATGAACAAAAAAGAGGGTAGCAAAATTGAGTATATAGCTGTGAATGCGATAATGCTTTTATTCTTGACGCAATTAAAATTATATTACGAAACTTTTGCGCTCGTATACGTCAATTATCTTATGATAATCCAATTAATCAAAGCCGACGAGTTTCACGATAAACAAAGTAACATTAAAACTTTCACCGCAGAGGTTTTTTGGTTTTTCTTCTTCGTCTTTCGTTATCTCTCGTCTCGTCAAAGTGAATGTGTATACGCGCGTGAACGTCTCAACAGAGCTGTGGGCTTCGTATAACGATCGACGAGATTATAGAGTTACGACCCTTATCGGTTTTTCTTTTTACCCAAAGCTCCCGAGAGAAGACTTCGCGTTTCCTTCTCAAGGTCTACCTTTCCTCTCAGGTTGCTCCCTCGAGTTTACTTTCGACTCTTCTCTTTCTCTCTCTCTCTCTCTCTCTCTCTCTCTCTCTCTCTGCTATGGCTTTCATCGTTTCTCATCTCTTCGCTCTCGCAGCCCCAATTTTGCTTGCCCGCCACTTCATATCCCTCGATATCCTCCCCCGGCTCGTAAAGTCTCCTCGGCCTTTTTCAATTTCTCTTATATCCTTATCCACAACCTTCGTATCATCGGTTTTCGTTAAACCGAAGAATTACTCGGAGCTTTGCCAGATCATCGTAGAAATTCCCACATTTAAAATAATAATAATAATAATAACATGTTTATCCCAATATTACGATTATATACTTCTACCTTGGATCACTTTTGAGAAAACCGTATAGCTATATGAACGATATAAAAATAAATGAAAGACAACGAATCGATTCGTGAAAATAATGAAACGAGACAAAGAAATAATTATAAGAGTGCTGCATGAGGTAAAAAGAAAAAATTGAAACGAACGAGTCTCGGATCGCATGCGTTCGTGTACGTGCAGATGTAACACACATGTATACACATTGGGGTAGAAAGAGAATACGATATGAAACGATATAGAGGTGGAAATACGTTCGCTGTAATTGGCTGCATTGTACACCCTACGAATTGATACGTCATTAATATTGATTGCCAGCGGGTCCGGGGCTCGCGGCGTCCACGAACCCGGACGACCCCCCGGAGCGGGAACGATTCCACGTGCGCGAGAATGAAACAATTCCCCACTCGATGCGTTCAGCCGAGACACGGATATATGTATATTATAACTTTGTCCTTTAGGCCTTAACTTGCATTATTCGGTATACCTGAAGTTACGTGAATAATGTTCTTTCAATTGATAAGAGACAAGATTGCGCTTTTGTCATAATGAGAATACGACGTGAATACGTAACCAGTATATGCCGAATTTCAGGCCAAATTGACAATGATCCTTTTTTTTTTTTTGCACTTGTATAGGAGGATATTTTGATATTTATTGGAAAATTACTTCGGTCATTATTATCAACGAAAAGTGTTGAATCAAAGTTCCCATACACAAACTACATCGATTTGCCTGACGTTTTTATTTAAATATTATATTTTATTGCTTCATATGATTGACATGATGCAATGAATCAATGATTTCGTTGATCAATATTTTCAAAATTATTTCGTTGCTGGGGGATCTATATTTCGTTGGAGGGGGATCATTAAAAATAATTGGGGAAAATTTTTACAATGGCTTATGCAAAAGTTTGGTGCATTAATTAACAGTGGTAAAGTTTAATTTGTAATACAGCTCGTGCACTCAATCTACAGAATTATTAATAACGATAAATGAGGAAAATCATCAACTGACAAATGTACATTTCCACGATGATTTTCGTGAAATTTTTTTCAAAGAATCATTCATTTTTTTTTTTTTCTTTACCGATTTCAATGCATCGCGGCTCATTTTAAGAATACTTTACGAATTCAGCAGGCAGAGATTTTTTTTACCGGTCGATCGTTTGTCAATTGCGGCCCATTGTTTAGCCAGCGAGAAAATTCTTTAATACATAAACGGCTGTTAATTGTGGTAAATCCCGGATTAGTTATGAATTCAATAAATTAACGAGATTGAAGGCACCGAGGATAGGTTGAGTTTCAATAACAATAATATGGAAAATTTATTGACAAAAAATTGAAAAAAAAAAAAAAATTTGCCAACTAAATATTCAGAAAAATTGGTATGCTTTTTCATGAATTGTAACATCCAATCTTTTCTATCAGACAAAATTTTTCCCATAGCATTCCCTTCATTGTTTATTTATATCGATCATCGAAAAATTTAATTTCTTCGTGGTAAGAAAAATATTTTTTCAATTTTTTTCATAGCTCCAATGAGATTTTAACATTTCAGAGCTGGGCAAAGTACCTGAAAGTGCTTCGAGTACAAAGGACTACAAGTACTTAAAGTACTCGTTAATTTCAAGTACCAAGTACCTTAAATACTTGAAGTAACGAGTACGTCAATTACTGAGTACTCGAAGTACTAAATATTTGAAGTACTCGAGGTATCAAGTACTTGAAATACGTCAAGTATCAAGTACGAAATACTTTTTAAGTATTCGGGTATACATCTCGTAAGTTCCAGTACTTATATTTGATTTCTTACGTACTCTTTAAACTTATTTGATTTTTATTCGAGTACTTTTTGTATCAAAACATATTTTCACATTGTGCAATTCACTCAGGTCAGGCAGATTGGAACAGAAATATTTAAACGAAGAATTAAAAATAATTTTAAAAAATAGCATTGACGATTGTAATTAATATTTACTTAGCTCGAGGTTTGAAAGAGAAAAAATAAAGAATATAATACACGGATTGTTAAAAACGGAGCTATGCATTGACAATGACACCGTAACTACCGTAGCTTGAGCCTTTGAACGGTCATTCCTTGCAATCTTGACCAAATATGATGGCGCAGAATTTCCTCAATTACATATTCAAAGGCGTTATACATGCAACCATTAGCAAGACGTATTCAAAAGTACTTTGTACTTGGTACTTGAAAAAAGTACTTGAAGTACAGGAATAAAGTATTTGAAAGTTTAAGTACAAATACTTGAAGTACAGGCCGAGTATACTTAAAAATTTAAGTACAATACTATAAATACATTCAAAGTACTTTTTACTTCAAGTACAATGTACTTTGTGCATCGAAAGTATACCGGGTACTTGAAGTACTGCCCAGTTCTGTTACATATTTTAATCAAAATTTTCATTATTCTCGTTGAAATATATTCGTGCGCTTGATAAATTATGCGAATGAAACTTTTACGAGATTTTGAGGTGAATTTTTTTTTTTTTTTTCACAAATAGGCTTTGTCGATTTTCCCAGGATATGTGTTATTTTTTCGACACGTAAAGCCGGTGTATGTTCGATTTTGTTCGGTGTGCCAGAAAGTCGCGCGATGCGATTCCTGTCACGCGCATCGCCGATCGCGCGGAAACGCCTATCTGAAAAATCCCCGATATGATTATCGATATTTTTTTTTTTTTCACCAAAAAAACACACCAGCTGAAATAAAAATGGTATAAGAGGTTAAAAAAAAGCCCGCGAAGAATAAATACACACACACACACACACACACACAACCGATATTAATTGATCGATTCGCGATACAAAATGACTCGATGGAAGGAAAATACGATCGAAAAATAATATTGAAAGAGGAAAAAAAAAAATTGCCCGTGCGAAATTACGGATGAAGAACTCGAGAAAAATAAAAAATAAAAAATAAAAAGGGGCCCAGGTATAATGTAAAATAGTGGAAAACGTGAGGAATAATGGGAGAGGTAAAAGAAAAAGGAAAAAATAAACGAAAATTCATGGATAAAAAGGTATAGAGAATCCACCGAGCACGAGATTTTGGTACACGAGGCGAAGGGAGAAGGATATAGAGAAGCGAGGGAAAGGAAAGTGAAAGAAGCGAGATGAGATCGGACTTTGTAGAACCGCAAAGAGCAAGAGAAAAAAGAATCCAGGCGGTAGAGAGAGATGATAATTTTGCTGCTGAGCGCGAGAAGGATAAATAATCGGGTTATATATATGGGTCATTCCGTATAAACTCGATCATCCTACTTATCCTGTAGCCCTTGATTTTTTCCAACACAAAATAACATAAAACAAAATTATTGTTGGCCTGAATTGAAGAAATCGGAGCCGGGCAGTATTTCAAGTACCCGGTACTTGCGATGTACTGGAAGTCCAGTACTTGAAGTACAAAGTACTTTAAAAGTATTTCAAGTATTGTACTTAAATTTTCAAGTACTTTCCTGTACTTCAAGCCCATTTTACAAGTACCAAGTATGAAGTACTTTTGAATACGTCTTGCTAATGGTTGCATGTACAATGCCTTTGAATATATAACTGAGGAGCGTTCCCGCGCGATCTTTTGGTTAAGATTGCAAGGAATGACCGTTCAAAGGCTCAAGCTACGGTATAGTTACGGTGTCATTGTCAATGCATGGCTCCGTTTTTAACAATCGGTGTATTATTATATTCTTCATTTTTTCTTTTTCAAACCTGAAGCTAAGTAAATATTAATTACAATCGTCAATGCTATTTATTTTAATTATTTCTAATTCTTCGTTTAAATGTTTCTGTTCCAATCTGCCTAGCCTGGGTAAATTGCACAATGTGAATATATATTTTGATACAAAAAGTACTCGAATAAAAATAAAATGATATTGAAGAGTACGTAAGAAATCAAATTATAAGTACGGAATTTACAAGATGTATATCTTAAAACTTGGAAAGTACTTGATACTTGATACTTGACGTATTTCAAGTATTTGATACCTCAAGTACTTCAAATATCTAGTACTTCAAGTACTAAGTACTTTATGCACCAAGTGATTGAAGTAGCAAGTACTTGAAGTAGAACGTACTTGAAGCAGCAAGTACTTGAAGTACCGGGTACTTGAAGTACCAACTACTTGAAGTACCTAATACTTGAAGTACCAAGTACGTAATACTTACGGTACCCGATACTTGTAATACACGAGTACCTGAAGTACTTTCAGGTATTTTTCCTAGCTCAGGAAGGCGAATCGATTGAATAATGCTCCGAGTACACTTTTCCCCCAACATTTACTCAAAAAATCGGGCAGGAAATTCACAAAATTAATTGTGAAATTAATTTGAATTCGAAATATTAGTAAAGCAAAAAAAACTTGATCAAATTTTATGTGAGAAGAAAAAGCGACAAATCAAAAATAACTAAAGATCGCTCAAACAAATTTTCCGCAGTTCGATAGAAATTGAAGATCCCAGTATCGCAATTTTGAGATTTTTTCTTCGTCGTTTTTTTTTTTTTTGCATTCATCGACCTATACATTTGCGAAGGATGAGAATATAGGGGAAAGGGAAAAATTCTCATGCACGGGAAATGCAGAGCGAGGGGGAGAAAAAGGATCGCGGTATAATCAGACAAGAATAGCGAATACGAAACGTGAGAGAGAGAGAGAGAGAGAGAGAGAGAGAGAGAAAGAGAGAGGCATAAACGAAGACGAGAGAGATGAGAGAAGAGCGTAATTTTTCAGCCAGGGTCGCGTTCAGAATTTTAATGGTACGACAAGGAGTTTCGTTCGTAAGGGAGCAAGGAAGAAAGAGAGAGAGAGAGAGAGAGCGAGAGGAGCAGCGAAGAGAAGGGAAAGGTGCAAAAAAGTTTAAAAAAAAAAACACGCTGAAGATAAAGAGAATGAGGAAAAGAGACTCTTGTGAATGAGAGCCAAATCGTAAAAGGAAGAAACTTGCATATAAACATGAAGCGTCTCTACCCATCGTTTCTCTTCCATCGATGGTATTCTTTATTATTATTAATACGACCGGCAACTCCTTTGCAATTTTATTTATATAAATATATATCTATACATATACATAGTATCTCTTTTACTTGATATCCTTCTCATCGGCTTTTTGCTCTCTGTGCTTCACTGCTTTTTCATCCCCTCGCGAAACTCTCACTCGTCTCGTATGTATATCCCTCATCCCTTTATCCATCGAATAAACCGTGAACATCACACAATTTTCTCCCTCTCATTCCACCGGCTTCTCGTATTGTAAATTATATGTTAAGCCTGGCCGAATTTTCGTCCTGATGACATTCACTGTGCGGAGCCAATAATTATAACCCCGTAAGAAAATGAAGCGTAATTAAAAGAATGCGCTTCGAGAAATTAAAGGTCTTACGATACAATGATAATTGTTTTTCTCTTAACAATATAATTTCATGCCAGTATGTTCAAAATATCCTAAAATGATTTTTAATTTTTCGAAAAATGTTCGTGGACGCTCTGGACTTTCGTATAATTTTGCAGCTATCGAGCTAATTTATTTTTACACGAATAGACTCAGTCACGAGCACGGTTTTGGTATTGAATTTGGCGCGAGAATTGCTCGAGGGATTTGAATTTCAAAAAATGTGTCGAAATTTTCAAAAATATCTCCGGTAGCTCCAACTTCCGCAAATTTTTGGCTATATCCAGCCAAAAGTTTCGTACGTAGATGCGTGGCACTTGAGATTGACAAAAATTGCTTCAGGGCTTAAATTTTTTTTTTTTAATTTTTAATTAAACAAAAAATAATTCCGATAGCTTTTTTTTTAACGCAAATAAACTTTTAGTCACAATCACGGCTGTTATTGAATTTAGCAAGAATCGATTGAGGCATCAGATTGTATGGAATTTTGAAATTTTTCAAAAAATTACCGTCAATTTTTCGAATGTTATTGAAAAATTTGTATTGAAATCGAGCTCAGAAAATAAGCTCATAAATTTGCCGATTGCTTCCTCATTATTTTATCTCGTTCAGCAAGATTTCTCTATGAGGCAGCCAAATTTGGTAAACCACACTTTCACATTGAGGGATTTTTATATGAATAACATAAAATAATGAGGAAGCAAAGTGTAAATTTCTAATTTGAACGCTTTTGTTTTTTATATTAAAATTTATCCTCACGATCCTCGGAAGGATCACGAACATATATCTCTTTAAATACAAATACGATCCTATTTTCCTTGTTCAAAATCGTGAGGGACTTTGCTTTCCTTTCTTATTGATGAATCGGATCGATGTTTTTCTTGTTCGTGCTTCTTCTAATTATTATAATTATAGGCTCGCTGTTATAGCTCACGTATTCCCTTATACAAACGTTGCACTCGTTATCGTCAAGAGGAAAATAAAAAGAGAAAGAGAGAGAGAGAGAGAGAGAGAGAGAGAGAGAGAGAGAGAGAGAAAAAGATAGAGAGACTTGTCGAAAAAATTTCAAAAAACTTTCCTGCCTTTTAGCTGTTACTTTCATTACAGAGCATGTTCCTGTAATAGGCACATGTGTGTAATTCAGATACGAAAGTTGCTGACACGCAGTGACTGATGTATAAAGGGTGAACGGCACAGAAATATGAGTATATAAGCATCACATACAACTCGCATTATAATATATAGTCAAACCATTTTCCACGAGGGGTGCGAGAGCTTTATACATCGCTCACTCTCTCTCTCTCTCGTCTCTCTCTCTCTATCTCTCTCTCTCTCTCTCTCTCTCTCTCGCGACAAGAGCGATTTCGCGGTCGATTGGCTTCCCGGCAAACGAGCCTTGCTTCCGGTCCAACGGCCCTATATCCACACACACATACTATATACATACAAATATATGTATATGTATACATAAAATGCTTTATAACTGCATATTTAGCCTTATAGTTTGGCGGTATAAGAGGAGAGGCCTCGCTCTCGCGATCACCAAAGGAAATGCGATTCGACTTTACGCGAACGCGATCACGCAAAGTCGCATGCAAAAAGCGATACGGACTCTTATATTACGCTCACGTACACCACGCAACTCCCGCGTTTCCTTCACCTTCGCCAATTTTATTTACACTATAGATAATTATATATGCCTGTGTATGTGTGCTCGTAACGCAGAGAGAGAGAGAGAGAGAGAGAGAGATAGCAACGTAATAATTGTGGAGCGCGGACACGATAAGTGGAAGTGAAAATTTGTTCGAAATTCACGACGGGCGCGTCTATTTTTTTTTTCTTTTTTTTTTTTAATATTGCTCTCTTTATACGCCAAGAAATGTCACAGCGACGATAAAACGGGTTGAAGTATCGCTCGTAAAAAAAAGAGCTGCGAATATATACGGTTTAATTGAATTTTCTTCTTTTCACATCCGCGTCGATAAAAAAATATATTAAACGTCGAATTATAGGATTTTGTTTCATCGAGGCAGTATTTTCAGGTACTTGCTTATTGGAGTTTCTTCGTGAATTTTTCGTATCAATTCCTGCTAAAATCAGTGTTGCGGCAGCATCTAATTAATTTCCGTAATTAATTACATTTGAATTGCAAATTACAGCTGTAATTTGGAATTGAAAAAACATCAATGACAAGCTATACTTGTATTTTTTTGTAATTGAAAAAGAAAATCGATTAGCAATTACAATTTTAATTAACATCCTTTTTTGAATCAGTTACAAATTAACAATTGTAATTGACATCTTTTTTCGAATGAATTACAATTCTCAAATATAATTATAACACCTTTTTCGAATCGATTAAAATTTTCAAACGTTATCTATGAACCGTTACAAATATATACGAGTGATTTCAAGTATTTATGGATTCAAATAATCATAATTGTGTAGGTGTCAACGAATGTAAGTACATAGGGCTACCATATAAGGAAATTTGGGTAGACGTTGGATGTCCCTTATACATATATCTAAGCGCATCTAGGTATAAAATTGGAGTACATCAAGATATATGTAACTGTGTTGTCGCTCTGATTTCACATCACACATTCGATCGAGTTTCGAGTGTTTCGACTGTCGTCTCTTCACTTGATTGCCTTGATGACCATGCACTGTTAGCTCGATGCGCGAATTAGACTCCACGAAATGATTCGTAAAAAGACGTAAATTACATTTGGAAATTGTAATTGATTCGAAAAAAAGATGTCAATTACTTTTG
This sequence comes from Rhorus exstirpatorius, assembly GCA_963564615.1. Lineage (NCBI taxonomy): Eukaryota > Metazoa > Arthropoda > Insecta > Hymenoptera > Ichneumonidae > Rhorus > Rhorus exstirpatorius. The sequence goes on from OY751321.1 coordinate 26,825,947, forward strand.
TAATTTGTAATTTATTCGAGAAAAAGTGTCAATTATTTTTGTAATTTGCAATTGATTCGAAAAAAAGTGTCCATTACTTTTGTAATTTTCAATTGATTCGAAAAAAGTGTTAATTACTTTTGTAATTTGCAATTGATTCGAGTAATAGTGTCAATTTCTTTTGTAATTTGCAATCGATTCGAAAAAAGTGTCGATTCGAAAATCACTTTTGGAATTTGTCATTGATTCGAGAAAAAGTGTCAATTACTTTTTAAATTTCTAACGGACTAGAAAAAAAGTGTGAATTACTTTTGTAATTTGCAATTGATTGGAGAAAAAGTATCAATTACTTTTGTAATTTGTAATTGATTCGAAAAAAGTGTCAATTTCTTTTTTAATTTGTAATTGATTCGAAAAAAGTGTGAATTACTTTTTTAATTTTGTAATTAATTTTTATTTCAATTACAAATTAAAATTGTGATTTATAATCGATTTTTTTTCAATCACAAAATACATTTGTAATTCGTAATTGATTTGAAAAACGATGTGAATTACATTTGTAATTTGTGAGCGATTCGAAAAAAGGTGTCAATTACTTTTGTAATTTGTAATCGATTTGAAAAAAGACTTCAATTACATTTTTAATTTGTAATTGATTGAAAAAAGTTTCAATTACTTCTGTAGTTTGTAATTGATTTTTATTTGAATTACAAATTAAAATTGTAATTTATAATTGATTTTTTTTTGTCAAACACAAAATACAATTGTAATTTGCAATTCGTAATTAATTAATTGAAAATCTGCCCGATACTGGCTAAAATATTCGAGCGAAATTTTACTTGCAGTAAGCAAAAATATAAATCCAATGTCCAAGAGAATTATATCGTCGTGTGTGTTTTACTCATGACACAGAGACGAATCCTAAGAGTAATGGAGAGAGACTGAAAGAAACAAAAACAAAAAAAACGTATTGAAGATTCGCAAAATCATGAGTTGTATGAATAATCGTAAGAGCCAGAGGGAAATATTTTATCGTAAAATTTTTGCAAAGGTGGGGAAAAAAAAACCATTCCTCCCCCGCTCCCGCCCAATGATCAGCCATCGGGACACGGTATTCCCAATAACACATGCGGTTAATGACAGACGGCTTTGCTTTTTTTTTTTTTTTTTTATATAAATATGCATGATAAATATACGATTATCCGAATGGTCAAACGAGTTTGACTCTGCGCGAGCTTACGGTTTTGTATCGTGCGAGATAAGCGCGATATTGCCCGCGCGGGTAGCCCGAGAGGAAATATACATCGAGTACGAGTGCGAGATGAAAAAAAGAGAGAAAGAGAGAGAGAGAGAGAGATCGAAGGGTCTTTGATATAGCCGTGTAGAAGAAAAGCGTGGACGAGGGAACGCGCGAACGAGAGAAAAAGAGAAGAAAGTATAAATGAGAAAGAAAAAAAAGAACGAAGATGAGGGGAAAAGAAGAAAAACCGGTTTATCGCGTGCTACACAAGGAGGATTCTGTCTATATTGAAAAATATATATAGAGTGTCACGCCCGCGCGTATTGGCAGCGGGTGGCTGTAATTATATAATTATAATTATTGCTATTCATCGCCTGAATAAACTAGAAGAAGAGAGAGAGAGAGAGAGAGAGAAAGAGGGGTCAGATCTCGACTTGCGATTCATTGTTCGCCCTTGCATTTGCCTGTAGCTGATATTATTATGAACCCCTACATACACACACATACACACACACACACATGCAAGCACATGCACACTGAGAAAACGTAGTGAGAAAAACAAAGTAAAACAGAATGAGAGGAAGAGATCGAGAGAGGGAGAATGGATGTGTGTGTGTGTGTGTGTGTGTGTGTGTGTGTTTGTGTGTCGGATGGATGCTGCAGTAAAACAGAGTGAGAAAAAGTGTTCGAGAGAGGCAGAGAATTCTGTATAGAAGGGGATGATATGCCGGTGAGGGTGAGAAGAGCGAGCAAGAAAGCCGACGCGATATAGCATGGTGGCGTTGGAGTTGGCTGAAGGCGGAGCCAAGTATGCCGGTCGATATGAAAACACCCCTCAATGAAACAACCCCTGTATTCTATCCCATATATATATACACACAGATATATCTATAGATATTTCTGTAAATATACACGGGCTATTCCACAAAAAAAATACAGAGAGAAACGATTTTTAGCCTAGGAAATTATTTCATGGATAAGAGTTTTTAAGTCCGACGACCCGATTTTTCTTCCAATACACAATCGTTGTATCGATAGCAGAGTCGATATAACGAAGAAAAGCCAACGCGACCCTTTCTTTCGCGATCGCGCGCGGGAGGGTTCGGAAAAATTTCGAGGCCTCGTTTCGAGAATTCGAAAAAAAAAACTACCATTTCACGCAATGTGGCGAAATGAAAGACAAAAAACGAACGCACCGAGTGCAATCCTCGTTATCCCCTTTACTCTTTATCATTGAGCCGGGCATACGCAGCGTATTATATCCCTCATCGTAACGCGAGTTGGTTGATTTGAAATTTTTTTTTTTTCTCTCGTATTTTTACGAAATACAAATATGTAACAGTGCTGTCAAGGGCAAAACGTATCGATAGAGGGAAAAATTGAAAAGCCTTTAGAAAAATGAAACAATGCACTGGAGCGATCTCTCTATATGTACCTACATAGCGCACCGACGAGCCACACGAGCAGTACGGAAAAGCTTAATTGACTTTTGTTTTCACTCACACGAAATCCCATTCCCCATTGCCTGGCTCTGCGGGTTATAACCGCGTTGGTGAGGGAACAAGGAATAATCCAAAGTATCACTTTATAGTGAGAGAGTTATACCTCGCGGTATGCGCACCAATCTTCATTGAATGTCCCGGGAACGCGAATATGTCACATCGAAAAAAAATGTACCATCAATTTCATTATCCCTGGAACGGGAATAGCCAGTCCTGCTGATGTTTTTTTTTTTTGTCATTTTTACCGCAATCGTAAAAATTACTCCGAATAAGAATTATTTGCAGCAGAATTGCGTATGGACTAAGTATAGTAATTTTTTTCGATTGGATTTTAACGAAAATTGAGATGTCCAAAGCGATTTGAAAAGTCGATGCAAGAATTTCGAGATTAAACACATGGAAGATTGAATAGGCCTTCGAATGGGGGATTTTTTAAATTTATTACAATATGCGGTGATCATCCCCGTTACACGAATATGTAGCATAGCGGATTGGATGATATAGTTTACTCGTTCATTGCACCGTGTAGGGAGGATTCGGTTTACATGTCGATTCGCGGCGATGCTGGGAGACGCGAGGGGGAGAATTTGCGAAAAAAAAAAGTTAAAGTGTAACGAGCGAGAGACAGACGCGGGAAAAGAGGGACAGTACGATTTACTCGTGTGTAACGTCAACAGGAGAGAAATTTTCGACGAACGCGAGCATGCTCGGTATAATATACCGTATGATCACACACAGTATGGGGTTGCATTTCAACGGGTCTCTAGCTTTTCCCTCCATTCCTATATTCGTTCACCAGACAATACGAGATGTTCTAGCAAATATATGGGGTATTCCGCATAAGTTTTAAGGGTTTTCAGCCAAATACGTAGCCTTCTATAGTGATACAAGCGCCAATCTTAATCCTCTTCTCGAATCATTAAGAATTAGATTCTTCAAAAATTCCTAACAGCTCGAGATTTATAGAACAAAAAAAAAGAAGGGAATAAATTTATGTATTAAATTCGCTGATCAACCAACCAAAGAACGTTTTTAGTTCACATGAAATGCCCCTTATCATACGGCTTACCGTTTGCACCATCACTGCTGTTGACTACAAAATGAACTTCCCCGTACGCAATACACAGTAAAACAAGGAGCATTGAGCGCAACATAATTATATGTATGCATGTATATATATATGACTGTACTATTATTACAATAGGGAGTGGAAATTTCGATTTTACCCTGCAGATGTGATCCTCTTCTCGGGTATGAGGACGCATCATATACATTTACGCACACGTATACGGTACACGGCAACGTGACAATTATAGTAATTGAAATGGGGAGCTGTGCGCGAAACAGACAGGCGAGTCGAGTCGGTAAATTTTACAATAAACGCCATTATAAAAAATGACAATAACAGAAGTAACAATGTTAATCAAATTAGCGGGGAAGCTATCGATTAAAGAAACGTTAAAAGAGCAAACAATGACTATTATAACTGCGATAACGATGTAGGGCCAGTTGGGAGTTTTACAGGCACGGTGAATGATCAAATTTTTGAAGACTCAGGAGAAATCGATGAAACGTTTAAAAAAAAAACGACAAATTACCCATAAGAATATGTATTGGGAACCCCATGGGAAGCAATGAGCAATTTAGGAGAAAAAAAAATGATCGATTGTCAAAATGTCCCGTTGAATTCCAGTCAGTCGACTCTCTGAGAAAGTCGACTGAAAGCGTTGAGCTGGCTTAACTTTCATATCGACATGAAACCTCCATTGAATGAATTTTCGTTGCAATGCGGTAGCTTCGATGTTGAAGAGCGCGACGAAAGAAAAAGCCTTTACCGCGAGTCTACATTAAATACATACATGCGCCTATATAGAGATGATTGAGTACGCGAATTCCGTGTACGTGCCAAGAAATCCATGCATATATATATATATATATATATAGTATAACAGGTAGATCGTGTACACAAACGCAAATCATCAAACGCGAGTATGCAGAGACGTGCGCGCGTGTGTGAGAACGATTGTGGGAGTCGAGTGCAGTGCTTGGGTAGCGTGTCAAAGGCACTGTTGTAGCCACAGGGATTTAAACGATAGAGCCACGATAAAATGCGGACCACGCTAAAGCCTCATCTCTCGCTCTTGCTGCCTCCCCTCAGTGCGCCGGCGCTCAGGATAAGATCGCTGCCAATCTCCTAACTTCTGATCTTCTTGCCTCCTCCGCTTCTCTCACAGCTGTGTGTACCGCGGGATTTAACTTGGCTCCGTCTCGTTCAACCGAGCAGTAATGTTTCAAGCGTTTCAGCACAGTCCTCTTCTTCTTCTTCTTCTTCTTCTTCTCCTTCTTCTTCCTTTTCTTCCTTTTCTTCTTCTTCATCTGCTTCCTCCTCCTTCTCCGCTTCTTCTTCCTCCCGGCTCCGTGCGGGTTCATCGAGAAACTCGTTTTCAACGCAGGGCTCTCTCTTCCTCTTCTGCTTCACCTTACCTCAGCCACATTGGATTCGTGCGGTTTGCAAAAGGCAAAAGGGGTGCGTTCTGAAGGGAGTGGAAGTTTTCGGGATAATGGCTTCGCTTCAAAAAAGAGATTTGGGGTGAAGGGCTTCATCAAGTTTCTCTTTGAAGCCGGGTCTTGGATTCATTTAATTTCTCACAGTGAAAACGTTCGCCAATTAGACTATGCCCATAACTTCCTCCCAAAATCGTTAGCATGGCACACATTCAGTGGAATTCATCTCGTTCGAGGGCTTTACTTACTTTGGTACGATGCAGAGTTGAAATCCAGCTGGGCGAGTGGTCAACCAAGAATTTGGCATCGTTCCATTCATTCCTTATGACTTGATAATCCCATCTTTGACAATCAAACTACTGGTTTTATTGAATATGTAAGAATTTCACAGTGTCTATGGTGCTGAAAAGTCGTTAGAAATCACGACGAAGAATCTTCGGTCGAAGAAATATGAAATTGATTCGACTACCGGTTGTGCCACTCGTAGAAATATCTACAGCTATAATTTACGAGTAAATTTACATCACTCGGGAATACAGTATGTTTCACCGTAGGCTACCAATCAGCGCAAAGTTTGCCCTAAAAGCTTATTATTGTATATATTATAAATGTATACATGTATAGACAAGAGAGAATGAGAGAGTTCGGAGCAGACTCGCGTTCACGGTGCAACGACTGATGCATCAGAGTCGACACACACACACACACACACACACGCACACACACAAAAAAAACACATACATTGCACATGTGAACACGAAAATCGCGTGCATTCTGTAACTCGCCAGGAGCAGCGATGTGGAATTCACGTCGAGCAACCACTCACGATATATCGGTTGTTAAAATTCATAAAGGCGTATTTCTGGATCCCTCGGCATGTTAAAACGACGGGGGCTACGATCTTTTCACTTAAACGAGTCCATATATGTATATGTAATGCGATGACTGTATACGGAATCATATATGTATATATGGTTGAAAACAGGAACAGCATCGAGATACAAAATAAGAGACTTCCAGATACTTTTAACTCTCTCTCTCTCTCTCTCTCTCTCTCTTTCTCCGCACGCCGCCCACGAATACTAGTAGCTTCATACACAGATATAGCAGAGACCCATATTCGATACGCCCTTTCGTTTACTAACACGCAGGTTTAACTCGTGGCCATTCACACATGGTGATAGCCTCGTGTCTGCTGCATCTCGTCTTTCCATATATACGAATATATAAGCAGCTACGGTTATGTACAGTGAGAAAAACGCGTATGGGAAATGAAAAATACATCGCGATACAGAGTGTCGAGTGACGCCTCCTTTCCCTCCGACCTTTTCGTATATACATTATAGGGAGAGTTTTTGCCACCCACACCGTTCAATGCAGAATTTCGATTCTGCATTGAAATTCGATTCCAAATCGAGGATTTCATGCTTATTTGCCCAAATGATCGTGCCAGAGAGCGTGAACGAAAGCTGCGTATAGAGAGATACGATAAGGGACCGTGATAGAACGAGGGAGAATCATATGGATACCCCTATCGTATACATATATATTACTTTGGCTGTCAGTGAACAAACATACGGCGTAACTCGCACCATTTTACGTATCCCATCAAGCTTTGCTGCGTCCTTTCGTTTCCTAGCAGTTGTGGGAGTCGATAGATGCGTCGTACATTACATTATAGACGCTCCCACAGGAAAACGCTAGCCAACCTTTCCGATGATTGCTTTACCGCAAGGCCCTTCTGTGTACCCTAAATTTATATGTGTTCGTTGGTTTATATACATATATATATATATATATATATATATATACACAAGTTGCATTGTATACGTTGAACCAATCGCTAACAAGCTGCTCGCCGGTTCGTATAGCCTTTTGCTCTCGGCTTTCTCCATCACTTCGTAATATACCAAGAGACTGGCCATGAGCATTACGAAGTCTCTCGATATTGGCGGATACCCCCAATGCCACAATGGCATTCTCGGTTATCGAGCTAAAGCTCTCGTATTTTCTGGAATTTCCAGATCCTCGTTTTCTCCATAACAGAGTTTTATTCAATCATCGAACAGGCAATGACACCCGTCGGGGTAATATCAATGGCGCCATAAAAAATTTTCCGGCCCGTCCAGAATACCACTTTGAAACATCAATAATCAATAATACCTCCAGCCTCTCCCGAACAAGCCCCCAAATTACAAGTCTACCGGAAAACAACTCTACCAGAGGTATCAGCAGTGCCTAAAATCTCTACCCAATCAAAAGTCCAACAGATATATCAATTCTTCTGCATGCGTGACTAATATGCTAAGTTGCCGCTAATTCACTACCGGCCATGCCGAAAAATCTGCTGAAGTTTTGGGTACAGTTGTTTAATGTGCACAATAATTGTTCCTGGAGCTTGAAAGGTGGAGCATAACTTTGAAAGGTTTCTCGTCGTTGATGCTGGATAAGGTATCCAATAAAATGTCTATTGTTCGAAAATTCTGCTTTTCTCAGAGAAAGCATTGAGATTTTGTATCTCAGACCTAACGATCCTGCTTACACGTTGCAAAGTGGAGTTTGGCTAAAAAAAAAATCAGTACACTTATCCAGAGCAAGTTACGAGTCGTATCTTGTATTTTTGACTTTGAGATTCGTGCACTCTTGTGCTTCTTCCTTGCTTGAAAACGTCGAATGAGCCAGCACGCACACTCCAGCAGCGTTCAGGCACATCTGTACATTAATGGATGCCATATGGGCAATCCGGGAATGGATTTAACAACCTTCTCGTGTTAGCTTTGACGTGGGGGGCTGTTAAAAAAGCAAGGATCTTTCTCCGGAGCTATTATTAATGCAAAAGAGAGAGCACACTTCTCTCTTTCAAGAGGGAAGAGGCAACTTTTGTCGTCCCCTGCTGCTGCGGTTTGCGAGTGCAAAACAGCTTACGTGATAGGTAAGCATCCTAGCACCGCTTTTTGTAGCCTCTCAGCCTCTCGTCCTATGACTGTTTGAGTCGTTCTAGCAAAAATTGCATCAAACTGGTCAATTTCATCGCCAATCCTGTCTATCATTGTATATATAATGGTACCCCCGCGTATACAAACGCTTGCCCTCGACATGGGAGACTCTTCGAAGCCCAAGCAGTTCATTGTGTGTGGGCTTTGCGGAGGATTTCAGTTGAATAGAGAGAGAGAGAGAGAGAAATAGTGGATAGATGGACGGAAAGCCGAGACCGCCACGCGTAAAAAGGGGTTGCAACGCTACAGAGGGGATGATATGGTGCCAGAGTTACCGCGGTAAAAGAGAGCTAGACAGAATGAAGCTGGTACGAAATGAAAAAAGAAAGAAAACAAAACAAAAAACGATGCAGCATTACATACAGGGGTGAGCTCCGCTACTTCAACATTGTACATTATGCTATCGGTTGTGATCTTCCTCTCTCTCTCTCTCTCCCTCTCTCTCTCTCTTGTCGTGCGTGCACGGAATCTATCATCGTTGGCAATATCAGCCACCCCATCATATATACATATATACCGCGATGCATTGTCCCGCGCACTTAATCGCCGATCTGTATCGCCCTTAAGACCCGAACCCCAATTTTTCTGTCCGCATTATTGCAATGGGAGGAGAAGAGATGAGCATTTTATTCATTTCCATACCATGCATTGTTAACGAAACACAGCCGGCTCGATTTATCTCCGCGCGTCGTTATTTGTAGCTAAAGATGATCGAGTCTGACACATCAGCGGCGACAGATTATGAAATTCACGTGTAATTTTCTGTCCAACCCTTGTGGGGAGATGTAGAAAATGGCTAGCAAGAAAGTCACTCGCAACTTGCATTGAACTTGTGCAATTATTGTATTTTTCAAATTTTTCGTGTATAACGCAACAAATTCTCGAACCTTCCCCGAACACATATGAGATATTCAAGATCATTTTTTTTCAGATTTTTATCGCAGGTAGCTTTCGATGAATTTTTACAATCGATGCACTTCATCGTGTGTCATTAAAGATGACTCTCTATGAAATTGTTCGTATCTTGAAATGCACCACTTGAAAACAAATTCTAAAAATTCTGCCCTAAAAAAGCTCTCAACCCAATAGCACGCACTTTTGGTTGATGGCTGTCTGAATCTGAAAAAAAAAATCTTGCAGGATCATTTCGTCCTGATAAATCGAATGAAACAATTCTCAACGACACGTAGAAACGAAGGGAAGGTGAAAATTTTGTAAAAACGTTTCGAAACAGACGCTGAGAGAAGTATCCCATCTCATATATGGCCAAATGGAGGATCAAGCAATGGGGAATCATGAGAAAAGGTTGACGAGTCCATTTGAGATTTTTCCTTTTTTTCAAGTGTTCTTTTTTTTCCCAACTTCTCGTCCAAACGTTATTTCCTCACTTCGAATTGGAATCGCCATCTGGCATTTCGAAGTTAAATAGATTTGAATTTTTTTTTTTTATTCCTTCCGGATTTCATATCTGAAATTCGATATAAAGTCGTTCGTCGAGAGCAGCCTACGAGTTTTTCCGCGCGCTGGCTATCTCCACGCGTTGTTTTTAGCTTTCGCAGTGCTGAGAAAAACTTTTCAAATATATCCCTGGGAATACGATGCACCGGACAGTGGAAAGAGCTTGTCGCAGCTGGTGCAAGCAATTCCGTGTGCACTGTCAGAGGGGGGGTTGCGGTGCCAAGAGAAAAGAAGATGAAGTGAGCGGTAAACAAAAAACAAAAACAGCTGAGGGGTCTCGCCTAAAATGGACAAGACAAAACGAGAGAGAGAAAACAAAAATTCGCGGATGTGAATCCGAGTAGATCCAAAACAATATTAGGTAGATCAACGTTAGGTGTAAAAAAATAATTACGTAGATCTAAGCTATTATTTTTCGGGTTCCAAAAATCAAATCCGTAAAATTCTTCCAGTTTTAATGAGGGTCAGTATATTCGTTGCTTGAGTGATACTCTGTTAATGCACCAGAGACGATAGGTGACATTCTTCGTTCAGCCTCTGAATTAGCACATCACATCAGCTAATTAAGCTCATTTAATCTTGATCTTTAAGATATTGCCTGACAAGCCAATGGATGTAATTCAATAATTAATAAAAGGATCTTGCAACGAACAAAATGAGTCGTCGTTCATCAAGATCGGACCGAAACTTGTGAAAAAAAATTATTCCCATTCGCCCAGAGCACAAAATGTTCGGTGTTTCGTCACATCGGTGACCCTGCTGGCTTTTCGCGGTGACCTTATCAAAAGCAGACCATCATCAAATTTACCTCAGCAGAGAGTTCTTTCTTCCTCACCTTCCGCCTGCTCTCTTATTCGTTTCGTCTCTCGCCTCTATCACGTCTCTGCGAGCATTTTATTAACTTTGTTTGCCACCATATCTCGTAATTTGGATTATTGTCGTCCGCTGGGTGGCGCGACTGCGCCATGCGCAAAGACGAAAATCCAGCGAGAGGCGCGCACACAGTCCTTGTCCTTTGTTTCGCGCGCGACTCTACCGGTAGACCGAACGAGGCATAGAACAAAAGAATGGAGAAATAACAAAGCAAAACAAACAAAAAAAGCAGAGGATTGAAAGCCGGTGCGGACTCGCGTAGTATATTCACGATGCTTTTGCTTCGATCCGGAGTAAGACACGGCCAAAATAAGAGGTGTGGGCCCAAGAGAGAAGGACGAGGAGACGAAACGAGTACAGTCGAATTTGGTTATAAGCAATCTGGTTATAAGCAATTTCCCCTCCGATTTTTTTTCGAGTCCGCTCAGCGCGGTCCCCCACCACAAGCCAATTGCTTATAACCAGCAGCATTGCGCATTTCACCGACGCACTCACACACATTAAGAACGCTACATTGATGCGCTGTAGTGGGGGAGCCAGATTTTACGACTCTTCGGCGTTTTTTTTTTCCCTACAGCCCCGAAGGATTGCTTATAACCAAATTCGACTGTATATCGCGATGCTATAAGAGTTGGGCTGGTCCTTCTCCGGGGCAGAGAAGTAGAAATGCCCGGGGCTTGAGGGGAGAAAAAAAGAGTCGAAAGAGAGGTCTCTCGGACAAGTTCGAGCTTCTTCGGACACGTTTGTTGAGATCACGGTCGTTGCAGTCCCTCTCTCTCTCTCTCTCTCTCTGTTATATACTCTCATCCTTGTATTCTCCGGCAAGCTCCTGCACACCTAAACAATCCAGGAGTCCCTTCATCTCAAGTGGGGATACCCAGCTACATATATGTGTAATAACCCTCATCCATCTTGTTGAGATCAACTTTTTTCGCTCTTGCTCTACCGGAAATTGACTCCACGTACTCCCCTCTCTCTCTCTCTCTCTTTCTCTGACGTTTACCGGTTCTCGTGGCAACATTTTCCCCGAGAGCACGTGCCGCAGATGAATCATGAAATTCTAACCGAGACTTTGTAAAACATTTTATCACGCGGGCTCGATGCGAAATTTTTGTACGATCGGTCGTGTCAAATTAGATCGAGTTTGAGGATCAATGACACATTTATCGCTGAAGGATATCCATCGCCGAGACTCGAGAAAGCAAGAATCGTAGATATTTTGAGTATGGTCACAGGACCTCGATTATGGCAATTTTTTATGGGAACTCTAACGACGCTAAAAGTCTTCGAGACTAATTTATCCTTCAATTATATTACGAAATCTCAAACGGTTGAACTTAAATGGGAATCCTATGGAATTTTTCAGACCAAAATCGGTAAACAATTAATTATCTCGAGTAATGCCCGAGAACATCGAGTATCCAGAACAATAATTACAAAAAATTATTGACAAGTCGGTTGAAAAAAAAAATCTTCAAAAACGTTTACCTTCGTTATAATGCAAATTCCGATGATCCCCCCGGACATGAATTCGAAAGTAAATAAATGAATAAATAAAAACCGAACGACCGGCGTTATAAATAACGACCGAACGAGGCGAAATTATCGTATGCCAATTCTCCCACACGTGAAACAATGGAAAATGAGACACGGTCGCGCGACCCAGGCGACGACGCAGCCACACGAGGCGACTTTTAGCTTATATTTTGGTTTCTCTCCAAGGCTTTTGTTGCTCCCTTCGGTATGGAAAAAGCACTCTGGGATGGAGAACATGAACGCGAACTCGTTGCCCGGAGGGAAATCTTTCTCTCTCTCTCTTTCTCTCTTTCTCTCTTTCTCTCTTTCTCTCTCGATTCACCATCGAGTCTCTCACAAAAGAACCTCGGACAAGAAGAGTGATTAAGAAAGTAGTTAAATTGCGCGTCTAAATAACGGATTGTACGTGAGTGGAGTGAAAATAATCTGCGGCTTTGGCGAATGGAAAAAAAATTGTGACGTAAAAAGCCAGAGAAAGAGAGCGAGTGAGAGTCTGTGTGCTGGGGAGCAAGGTAGTTAAATCTGGGAGGGAAGATCACAAAAATGCGTAAAAGAGAAAGAGAGAAAGAGAGAGAGAGAGAGAGAGAGAGAGAGAGAGAGAGAGAAATGGGAGATTGGTAATGGGAGCGAGAGGAAATCTTCGGAGTGAGAGAAATGAATGGCTCTGTGCGAGAGACGGATATTTATATAGTCGAATAGCGGCGAGGGTGAGCGAGAAGGATGAAATAAAATACGAGCGAGAGAGATGAAGAAAAGTGATCGCGATGAAAACGAAGCGAGATGGAAAGAGAGAGAGAGAGAGAGAGAGGGGAACGAGTATTGAATAGAGAAGTGACGGAGGCGCGAGATTCCTCATTCGTCATGGACCACTCGTTGAATATATATTTTATGCTCTGCCGACTGTATGCCAAATTGGTATATAATAATAACAATAATGATAATAATAATAATCATTGTTATTATAAAATAATTAAGTAAATAATAGCAATAATTATGTGATGAATACATTTATATGAAAGAACATTTATAGCAAATTTACAAGTATATACATTAAATTTTTATTCCTGAACCGGTCGTATCAGCGAGCATAAATTTGCTGGTATTCTCGCGAGTAGAGATCGCGGATTGAAGAGAAAAAAAAAAAATTGGCGAATTTATAAAACGTGATTTCAATTAATCATTCCGGTATACATGTACATTGTACATACGGTCCTTCTTCCATGTATTTATGTACGACATAACTCTCTGAAAATGAATGAGGCTGCTGTATCGACAACGCGACGAGGTCGCACACAGCCGGGAGTCTCAATCGAATATCGATCCTCGCGATCTCGACACATCGCGTTACATTATCACCCAAATACACGCGCACACACACACACACACACACACTCAGGAATCGTCCTTTTGCTCGCTCCCACGTCGTCAATAAAATGATTACGCTGTCTATCACAAGGGCTCTCTATGTATACATAAATCGATCGATGTCGCGAGCTCTCTCTCTCTCTCTCTCTCTCGTGTCGTATTATTTATGTATATATAACGTGGCAATTCTCGCAATCGCAATTTCGATTCAACAATGTGCCGCATACAGAAGAGTTCTTTGATGAATCGAGCGACGAGGGGGGGGGGGGGGGGGGGCGTGTATAGAGCAGACATCGCGAGAAATAGTGACGAGAGATTTCGTTAAATATTGAGGCCTCTTTTTCTGACTCGTAAATGTGTCTCTCCATGTCGATACACTATAGTGCAATACACCTCGTGTCTGTGTGTATTTGGCTCGAGATCGGTCAAACTACCCACGAGTTCCAGATGTCAGGACGAAGATTGTTAATTTTTTTTCATATTTTATCGAGAGAGAGAGAGAGAGAGAGAGAGAGTCACTTTGATAACAGGATGATGCTCGGAATTCGGTAGAAAAATTGCTATATAGTCCAGTCATTCTAGCCAAAAAAGTAGGTTCATAAGGCAATCTTCTACAGAATTGATTTTGATTTTGGAAAAGGTTGAGTGGTGTCCCCTGAGTGTAAATTCAAGTTGGCGGGACGTGAGAGGTCGAGCTTCAGCTACCATCTTGGAAAAAACGTTTTATCAAATATCTCGCGAACCGCGCATCGTGAAACAAAAATGGTAGAAACCTTTTTTGTAGATAATGACGTTTTATACAACTTTTATAGGAAAATTTTTCCTGTATGGTGCGTGGTTTTTGATTTATAGCGCGGAAAACTTTTACATACATCACCGTTTTACTGTTACATCAACCGTTAACTATATATTTAGCAATAACCACGGTGGGTCATGTTTGCCACGCTGTAAATCGAAAACCATGCACTATACAGGAAAAAGTTTGAATCAAAAGTTGTAGAAAATTTTATTATCTACAAAAAAAGTCTCAACTATTTTTGTCGTACGATCCACGATTCACGATATATTTGATAAAACGTGTTTTCCAAGATGGCTGCTGAAGCTTAACCTTCCGCATATCCCGTCAACTTGAATTTACACTCGAGGGACACTCTTGAACCTTTACCAAAAGCAAAATCAATTCTGTAGAAGATTGCAGGAAAAATGGCTGGAATGACGGGACTATTAATCGAGGTTCTCTTTTGATATTCTTCGTGAAACTGGAACGCTGTGCTTACATTAATTAATTACGCTTATGGCATATACGACCAACGAACTTCTTTCTCTCTCTCTCTCTCTCTCTCTCTCTCTCTCTCTCTCTCTCTTGGTTTTCGAGTCTTCTTCTCTCCACAGACCGGAAGTTTTTATTTATTCGATCAATAAAAACTCTCTTCTCAATATCCTCGTTTATATAATAGAAGAATTCACTAAAACGAACTGCATATTGGAAAAAAAAAATGCTTTACCAAACTCAAAAATACGGAAATGTCGACCAAAGTGATTGCCAAATTTTTTTTTCTATCGCCTTTTGATCATTTCTAGTTCTTCGTTTAAATATTTTTGTTCCAATCTGCCTGACCTGAGTGAATTGCACAATGTGAAAATATTTTTTCATACAAAAAGTACTCGAATTAAAATCAAATGAGCTTAAAGAGCACGTAAGCAATCAAGTATAATTACTATAACTTACGAGATGTAAACCTGAAAACTTGAAAAGTATTTTATACTTGATACTTGACGTATTTCAAGTACTTGATACCTCAAGTACTTCAAATATGCTAAACTTCAAGTACTTAGTACTCGAAGCACTTGTCACTTCGAGTACTGTGTACTTGAAGTACTTGGTACTTCAAGCATTTACGGTACTTATGGTACTTGAAATTCACGAGTACTTCAAGTATACATACGGTACTTTGTACTTTAAATGCACGAGTACTTCAAGTACTTACCGTACTTTGTACTTTGTACTTCAAGTACTTACAGTACTTTGTACTTTGTACTTCAAGTACTTCAAGTACTTACAGTACTTTGTACTTTGTACTTCAAGTACTTACAGTACTTTGTACTTCAAGTACTTACAGTACTTTGTACTTTGTACTTCAAGTACTTACAGTACTTTGTACTTTGTACTTGAAGTACTTTCTCGTACCTTGTCCAGCTCTGATTATTATCGATAAATAACGGCAAATAACAAATATTTTTCATTCGAATATTCTTCAACTGTCGATTCTATCAAAAAAATTTGCCAAAAAGTATGAGATAAAAAAAAAAAAAATTCCCAAATGTGCGGAAAAAAAAAATGATCCCGCGCAGGATCTCGCGAAAAAAGCCTCTACGGGGAAGATATCCGCGGTACCATTGCGTCGAGTGACGGCCCTGGGTATAGCCGAGTGTACTCGAGTTTGGACGAAAATCGTCGATCTCGCGAGAGCAATGAGGGAGATGGAGGAGTCGGCGGATCAAGGAGGCCGCGGGGGCCCGGGGCAGGAGGGGCGGGGAGGGGGAGGGAAATCTCTCGCGGTCCATGTGTTGTGGCTGCTGGTTTGCTCCTCCGAGTGCTTTGTGACGCGGGCGCGGGTGAATGCAGTGAAAGGCTGTTTTATTTTTCTCTCACTCACTCTCTCGCTCTCTCTCTCTCTCTCTCTCTCTCTCTCTCTCTCTCTCTCTCTCTCTCTCTCTCTCTCTCTCTCTCTCTCTCTCTCTCTCTCTCTCCGGTAATCCCTCCGCGCGTGTAGATCTCGGTCCATCCGCGTATCCATCGTGAAGCAAAGAGGAGGAGAGAAAAATAGAGGCTTTGGATTTAAAAAAAAAAAAAGCTTCATCGTGAGAGAAAATGTTCGTTTAACGCCGAGAGAGTCTCTCGTTTTTTCGTTTTTTTTTTTTTCTTCCTCCGGTTCAGAGCAATACACGCGGTAAGAGCAAAAGACACCGAGAGTAAGGGAGAAGCGTGAAGAGATCTTTGGCTGGACCGTTCTCTCCTGTTTCGCGAGCGCGCGCGCGGGGCGCAGGCTCCGAAGCAGCGGGAGATTCGGGTGTGACCTGGGCGTCGCGACGCCCGGCGTCGTCTTCGTCGTCGTCATCATAAGCCGAACGAAGAGTGAGAGAGACGATCTTCACCGGACGTGAATCGAAATTTCCCTCTCTCTCTCTCTCTCTCTCTCTCTCTCCCCCTCTCTTTCACCTCACACATAATATCGCCCTCGCGTTTGATTTCGTCTCGGTTCGATCATCCGAAAAGCCATACATTTCACATGATTTATTAAACAACCGATCGATCGTATACAGACGTATTAAATATCTCGAAAAAAATTGTAAACATTCGTTAGACACGCATGTTTACACAAATTCGTTAAATAATCGTGGATGTGTGTTTGTGTGTGTGTGTGTGCTTTTTTTTCCTCTTAATGATCATTCGCAGTCGTAATTATCGTGGTAATTGCTGGGAGTGAGAAATTGAGAAATTGTCATCGAAGATGACGAGTGAGAAGGATTGGGCGGGGGAGATGAAGAGGAAAAAAAGCCTCGAACAAGCAGATACAGCCAGCTATATAATGCTCGTTTGCAGACAAATTTAATCGCTCTGGATCGACGTAAATGCATAAATTTGTACATTTATATTATTTAATAATGTACACATCTATGTATTTATCTTCCTGAAGAACTTGCTCTCGCTTTTGTATCGCTGTACATCTCTCTCTCTCTCTCTCTTAATTCCGTCCAAAAGTCAATCAAAATCCTCAAATTTCACTTTTTTTTTTCCCGCCTCGAAATATCTGCCAATTATATTCGTCACGATAAATGACTGCTCTGGTCAATTGAATATATATTTCCCTGTTGTTTTTTTTCTCCAAAAAAAGAGTGCGCGTGTCTCGATCATAGAGAAATGCAAAACGAATCAAGTTTTTTTGCAAATCTAAGAGAAAAATATACCGAGTGCTGCTGGAATAATAATAATAATAATAAAAAAAATAATAACAACAGTGATATGGGATTGATTAGAAAAAAAAATTAGTTTGTGATTGAAAAATTGTCTCTCGCTGAGTGTGCAAAAAAAATACACGCGAGTGACGAGCAAAGGGTGAACCGGAAGGATAAAAGAGTAAACCCGGAGAGCAGGGTGAGAGGGTTGAAAACTAAAGTGGACACGTCCACACGCAGTGTCTGTGCTTGTGTATATGAATCTGAAAAAACGCGATCACTGAGGCTGGATTAATCAAGAGTAAATACGAAAAAAAGCTCCGAGGGCTTTTCATTTTCGTTTGTTATTTTCGCTGTACTCGCTGATCGCGAAAAAAAAACAGCTGGCTCCTCGGGAGGAAGCTGCGAGGGCCAAAAAAATGGCCCGCTAGTCACACGAACGAGACACACAGATACAATGGTATGCGATTTTTTTTATTGCATTAATCAGTATGTTTATGATTACTTTCATAATTTCAATTAAATTTTTATAATGCCGATCCTAATCGATAATATCGATCATACCGATTCGCAGTACTCTAGATCGTTTTTACGTCCATTGATCCTTGTTTAAGCCGATTGCTCGCACGAAAAACAAAATGTTCGTCCACAAAAATCGTTTTTGGATCAATTCAAAGTTATTTTTCATGTAAAAAAAAATTCCAATCACTTCGAGCAACGATTTTTCGAGTATTTTTCATTAATTTTCAATGCGAGTTTTGTCGAAAAAAAAAAAATGAAACTTTTTTTCAGCGGTAATTCCAAGCCCTAATAAACAATCAACGTTCGCCATTTTTTAATGCAACACGCAATTACCGATCTTTCCTTGAAACATTACTTCGAATGAATCTCAATCATGACTATCATTGAACAAACGGTTTACATAACCGGGACGAGGAAAGCTCTTGATTTTTTTAAAAATTGTACCGCATTATGAAATAGTATATTGTGCACCTAGGGCGTAAAGTGGGCTTTTTTAGACCGAGTGTGGAATTTGCAGTACAAGTCGAAGGCGAGCTAGCACGAGTCGAAGGTGAGCTAGCACGAGTCGAGGGTGAGCTCGCACGAGCCGAAGGCGAGTGCAGGAGCGAGCCGAAGACGAGTGCGTCTGCGAGCCGAAGACGAGTGCGTGTGCGAGCCGAAGACGAGTACTGCAACACACGAGGTAAAAAAGTCCACTGAGCCCTTGGTGCACACCATATTTTTTGTAATGCATGTATAGATTTCTGTGTTTTTGTGCCTATAAGTGGGCGAAATACAATATCATATATTGTATATGTACGCACACGGTCGTTTTTACGAATTTCAGAAAGCGGGCTATAATGAAAAAAGCGGGCTATAATGAAAATAAGCGGGCTATAATGAAAATAAGCGGGCTATAATGAATCCATTATAGCCCGCTTATTTATATAAAAGCGGGCTATAATGAAAATAAGCGGGCTATAATAAATCCATTATAGCCCTCTTATTTTTATAAAAGCGGGCTATAATGAAAATAAGCGGGCTATAATGAAAATAAGCGGGCTATAATAAAAATAAGCGGGCTATAATGGATTCATTATAGCCCGCTTATTTTCATTATAGCCCGCTTATTTTCATTATAGCCCGCTTTTTTCATTATAGCCCGCTTATTTTCATTATAGCCCGCTTTTTCGAGCCGGTCAAAAAAGGGTCACTTTACGCCCGCTTAATAGGTACAAAAAACGCAGAAATCGTGCATGCGTTACAAAAATACAATTATCGGTATTACCGATTTCCCCGAAGATATCTCGCATATTTTTTTTTTTTTTCTAATCGTTGAAAAAGAAAATAGATATAAATTCTTGCACCATTATTAATTGTAATATTTTATCTTTTTAATTGACTTTAACGAAGTATAATGCATTTCATGCATGTATATAGAATTGACTTGTAGGATCAATCGAAAAAAAAAAAAATGTAATTTTTGCTGCCTCCCTTGGTTATGCCAAATCTTTGGAGGGATGGAAAAAAAATTTCCCTTCTCCCGAGTCTTTGGAGTGGAATTTCTTTTCTCTCGTGTTTACTTGCACTCTTTTTTCCCTCTTATTGTTTTTTTCTTTTTTCGTTCGTTTGATACTCGCACATTTGTGTGCGACAGAAAGGACGAGGGAATTTTTTCGGTGACGCTCCGTTAGAGCTAAAGGCTTTGTCTTTACACAGCGTTGAATGCGCGGGCGCGCAATTTTCTTATATATATATATAATAGATTCGATATACTGACAAGATACCAGCGCGACGAACACGACGACATGGAATTTCTTTTTTTTTTTTTGCCTTTTTCAGTCGTCGAGGCTTCAACTAACTGACTCTTTTTCCCCCAGTCATGTGTACATGGACCACTGTCATGTATACAAATATACATTTATCCTCATAATTTATATATATATATACACATATATAAATATGTGTATAAAGAGGGAGCAAAAGCTCACCCTTTGAATTCTGACTCCCCGAGGTCGCGGTTAAGCACAAAGTGAATATATACATCACTCCGTAGTATGAGGTTTATATATAAATATATATATATATACACTACCGTTCATAAGTATGGAAACACTCGCCCCAGATCCGAGCCACACAAGAAGTTGTATCGCTCTTTGAAAAATGAAGATATCTCAATTTCCCAAGCGGCGTTCTAAAAAGGACATATTTAGCTTCATTTACCTTTTTTGGAAAAATTTTTGCGTTTTTTTTTGAGCCCGGTACGCACTTTGAAAGATGGTCATTTTTTGGCTTTTTTTGGAGGGTTGATATTTTCCCGCATATCTTGTAAAAAAAATTTTTCAACTTTTTTTCCGTGAAAAACTTGAAGCGGGGAGTACAACCTTCAATCTCATTTTTTGGAAAAATTTTTACGATTTTTTTTCGCAAAGATATTCAACTTTTTGCAAAAAACGACCATATTTATAAGGGGTAGTCTCACTCTGAAACTACTGGGTTTTCCTAAAATTACTAAGAGGGTAAAAAGTTGCATACAATCATTTTGGGTGTATCACATTTTTTTCAGAATTAAAAAAATTAATTCGAAAAAAAAAAATTTTCAACAATTAAAAAAAAATTTTTTTCAAAATTTTTTCTTAAATCAACGAAATATTTTTTTTTATCGTGAAAAATCGGGTCCCTTACCTCATCTACACGGCTTTTTCATCGAAAAAACCACCTTTCGCTGCGATTACAGCTTTGACGAGACGTGGCATCCGCTCGACGTTCGAAACAAATGTAAACAAAACGACGATGAAAAAGCCGTGTAGATGAGGTAAGAGTCCCGATTTTTCACGATAAAAAAAATATTTCGTTGATTTAAGAAAAAATTTTGAAAAAAATTTTTTTTTTTTAATTTTTGAAAAAAAATTTTTTTTTCGAATTTGTTTTTTTAATTTTGAAAAAAATGTGATACATCCAAAATGATTGTATGCAACTTTTTACCCTCTTAGTAATTTTAGGAAAACCCAGTAGTTTCAGAGTGAGACTACCCCTTATAAATATGGTCGTTTTTTGCAAAAAGTTGAATATCTTTGCGAAAAAAAATCGTAAAAATTTTTCCAAAAAATGAGATTGAAGGTTGTACTCCCCGCTTCAAGTTTTTCACGGAAAAAAAGTTAAATAATTTTTTTTACAAGATATGCGGGAAAATTTCAACCCTCCAAAAAAAGCCAAAAAATGACCATCTTTCAAAGTGCGTACCGGGCTCAAAAAAAATCGCAAAAATTTTTCCAAAAAAGGTAAATGAAGCTAAATATGTCCTTTTTAGAACGCCGCTTGGGAAATTGAGATATCTTCATTTTTCAAAGAGCGATACAACTTCTTGTGTGGCTCGGATCTGGGGCGAGTGTTTCCATACTTATGAACGGTAGTGTATATATGTACAGAATATATACATGTATTATAGGCGTGAAAAAAAAATCCCCCCTTACTTTGAATTCACAATCTTTCATTGTTGATCAGAGCTGGGCAGTACTTCAAGTACCCGGTACTTGCGATGTACTTGAAGTACAAAGTACTTTAAAAGTATCTCAAGTATATGTACTTATATTTCCAAGTACTTTACTGTACTTCAAGTACTTTTTCAACTACCAAGTATGAAGTACTTTTGAATACGTCTTGCTAATGGTTGCACGTATAACCCTTTGAATATATAATTGAGGAACATTCTGCGCCATCTTTGATTAAGATTGCAAGGAATGACCGTTATCAAAGACTCAAACTACGGTAGTTACGGTGTCATTGTCAATCAATGGTTCCGTTTTTAACAATCCGTGTATTTTTTATTTTTTTTTTCTCAGACCTAAAGCTAAATGAATCTTAATTACAATCGTCAATGCTAATTTTTTAAATTATTTCTAATTCTTCGTTTAAATATTTCTGTTCCAATCTGCCTGACCCGAGTAAATTGCGCAATATGTGAAAATATGGTTGATACAAAAAGTACTCGAATCAAAATCAAATGAGTTTAAAGAGTACATAAGAAATCAAGTATAAATATACTAGGACTTACGAGATGTATACTTGACAACTTGAGAAGTATTTGATACTTGATACTTGAAGCATTTCAAGCACTTTATACCTCAATTACTTGGGACTTCGAGTATTTCAAATATTCAGTGCTACAAGTACTCAGCACTTGAAGTATTTGGTACTTCGAGCACTTCAAATATCTAGTAATTCAAGCACTTCAAATATTTATTACATGAGTCGTGGCGACGTTGAAACGAAAACGAGTGAAAATATTATTAGAAATTATCAGCCGAATGGTTTTTGAAGATTATCCAAAAATTAGTGTATCAAGGAATTTTTCCAAAAAAATAAAAACCAGCCCTCGCACATTTTCGGAAATATAATTTACCGACTATTGCAAAATCTACTATATTAGCGCTGTGTGGCTCTGATATCTCGAGTGGAAATATTTCGCAAAAGCTTTTTCATTACGTTTATTTTGGTAATGAAAAATTTTCAAGATAATATTCATCGAGGATCAGAGAGAAAGAGCGAGAGAGAGAGAGAGAGAAAGAGACACACGAAGTAATTCGGAGAATGCAAAGTTGCAATAATGCATATCACAGAATTTGCGGGTACGCGGTAATTCGAGTCATACCGTGCAATAATGTACTTTATATACATTATTCGCACGCATTAGATATACATGTATATATTTATTTTCTTTATCTCTCTTCCGTGTGGTCCGGATGAAAGCTCGCTGAAGCATTATAACTTTATTCTCCGTAAGCCCCATGAAATATCACACCCGGAAATGCACATATAGATCGGTATGCAGACGTGCCATGCACACATAAATATATATATACGCGTTTGCCTCGAACATGTTAAGTGTGGCGTAATTGCAATTTCGTGGTTTCAGGGCCCTCGACAATTCGGTTCGAGTCTTATGTGGACTTTAAACCACTTTTATTACGAAAAACACACACACACAAACACGAATTATTATACATAAATTGCATGTATAATAATAAATTTTTATCATTATACAAAATAAATTTTATAATCTTACAAAATTTATTACCATAATAATAATAATTATTATTATTACTATATGCATACGAATACTAGCACCCTGTAAATATATGAACTCGCGTATATCCGTACGATCCGATGTATTTACATTTACATACATAATTCAAAACGTAAACGCATACATCATTTCTCCGTGCATAATCAAACGATGCATCTCGCGGCTGCAGATTCTCCTTCTTTATATCTTCTTTTTAT
This sequence comes from Rhorus exstirpatorius, assembly GCA_963564615.1. Lineage (NCBI taxonomy): Eukaryota > Metazoa > Arthropoda > Insecta > Hymenoptera > Ichneumonidae > Rhorus > Rhorus exstirpatorius. The sequence goes on from OY751321.1 coordinate 26,849,142, forward strand.
TTTGTGTTAATTTTTTTTTTTATGTGTTTTCATTTTTCACGCATACGTACGTGGTTTCGTTGGTTAACGTTGCAACATTGATTTACAAGTTGTCTTGAAACGTATTTTTCGAGCTTTCACCATTTTTTTTTTCCTTTCGCAAGTATACCGAGTACCCGAAGTACTACCGAGCTCTGGGTATAAATTGTTCAATATTCGCTTCGGTTAATTCGTCAAAAATCCTTTCTACAAATTAAATGAGTTAAAATAAAAATCCAATCATCATCGGAGATTTTTCATTTAAAAAAAAACATCGATGCATGCCACGTTTTAGGAAATTGAACATGAAGCAGGCAATTTTTGTGTAAATTGACAATCATTTTTCTTTTTCTATATTAACCCTACATCTGTGAGATCGAACGAGAGATCACTATATATTATATATATATTATATATATTATATATTATATATATAATATAATATATATTATATTATTATTATATATTATACAATATATATATAGAATATATATTATATATATTATATATTATATATATAATATAATATATATTATATTATTATTATATATTATACAATATATATATAGAATATATATTATATATATTATATATATCTTATATATACGTGACCATGTATAATTTTTTAATAATAATTTTAAAATCTATATTTTCGTATATTTTTTTGTCCGCTAAGGCAGGAAAAGTTCTAGTAAAGCTGTGACTAATACGATCTCGAGAAAAAAAAAGAACTTTTTTAATCGATCAAATCTTATTTTTCACATTCCGTCGCCTATGTAGAGATTTGCCAGAGTATATAGTCGCGCGGTTTATCCAACACAGAAATTCCTGGCTCTCTGGATAAACTTTGAAGTATATAATAGTTTATGAAAAGCGAGCACGCGAATGTCACGTCAGATCTTATTTATGAAATGCAATCGATTTAAATTTTACCGCGCATCAGGTCGAACTTCGCACCCAACTTCTCTAACGTATAACGAAACGGAACTTTTCAACTTGTCTCTCGTTTTGTCCTCTTTTATTTCTATACCTCCGTTCCTAATCGATGCTATTACAGCTCTCTCTCTCTCTCTCTCTCTCTCTCTACACGAGAGTCTTTTGTCCACAGAATCTACTATCGTAAATTGTTGGTTATCGACGATAAAACGGTTTTGTTTTTCCCCCTTGAAACACGAGACACCGAGCAACTCAATGTATCATCAGATTGACAAAGTCCATAGTTTCTCGCGATACGTTTCATAATTTTCCAATGCTTTTTGTGTGTTGTTTTTTCCTTCCCAATCTCAGAACGCTTTGCCATTACAGCGCCTCCGTTGAGTATAAAGCATTACAATTTTACAGGCAATTATAATTACCGATTTCATTGCGAATGAATGTGTCAGAGACGAAATGCCTTTTTTCGTTTCTATACATTCTCATATTTCTCGTAGGAGTATTTTTTTTTTTTACAAACTTTGACGCGATTTACCTTTCTTATTATTGCTATAAATTTATATGCGTTAATTTAGATTTATATTTATTTGCATATAGATACATGCGCGGTATATCTTTTCATCGAAGGTCGATTAACGCGATCTTTTTTTTTGTCTTTCACGCGCAAGATGGCGTTTTTGTGCTATTATCTAGGTAAATATTGATATATATATATATATATTTATTTACGTGTATATGCACTTTAGCACGAATGCATCGGTAAATATATGAACGTGCCCATTGAGCACAGAGCGAGAGCGCAATTGTAAAAGCATACCTTTTCCTATATATATATTTATACATATTGAAAGTCTGCGTGTATATATATATATATATATACAAGAGCACACAAGTATCTGGCATCCAATCAACCTTTCGCTAATTGCGCGAGACGATCCTGAGGTTTCCCTCGCGTTGATTATTATCGGCCTGAATGCTCCTCGCCTCGAAGCGATGAGCATCTCTTTCCCCGCATCGCCAGACCGCGCGAGCAAAATCTCTCGAGTCTGGCGCAGACTCGAGAAAATCCAACGCCATCAGAGATCTCACAAACTTCGGGAAATCCGAGACAGTAGACTCGATGAGACGTATAAATATATACTGACAATTAAAGCGATGTAAACCTCTATTCTCACTATCGAATGATTTATACGTGTAGATATATAGCAAGAGAGAGAGAGAGAGAGAGAAAGAGGGGGATCCTCCCACGAGAAATCTAAGCCTTGACCGTTCAATTTTTTTCGTTTTTTCGATCGATTTGAAAATTAATTTCGTTACCATAATGCGAGGGAAAATGACAGTAATAATTTTATGAGGAAAAATACTTTTGAATCAATTTTTAATAATAAATTTGGATTTTAATTATTTCCTATATTAACTAATTAAATCAAAGAACAGCCAGCTTAATTATTTTTCGAATTTTATGATTATTTTGTTTCAACAGACTCGAAATTCCGTACGATTAAATTTCAACTCGCAAATTTTCAATTTAAAAGTTTTATTTTTTTATCATCGTCATTCATCGATGTAAATGCATTTAGCTCGAGCAAGAATTCGCGTAGATTCAATGATAAAAAATTAAAAACAAAACAAAAATGGTAATTGATCGATGATCGTTTTACAAAGCGTTAGCGATACTCCACCCATCTCCGTCGAGCGAATAAATAAATCCTGAACAACGCTTTTGTTTCTTGCACGGTCTACTTGCTCTCACACCCTCATCTCGCGTACTGGCCACTTTACATAAATGTTTTTTTTTTTTCTTTTCTTTTTAACATGTATACAATATAAATAGATTTATGTATGCGAACGCGTATATTTCACAAACGATTACCGCGATTTACGCTTCAGTACCTGCTGCACGTGCTCTCTCGTGGGAGTAATAGTCCTCATATATGGGCCATTCCACCAATTATCAATCAATGTTTGGGCCCCAAAAAATTTTATTCGCCTCAAACTTTTTCTCTCACGTTTCGTGCAACAAGATTGATAAATTAAACCCGCGCAAGCCCAATAGGACGTGGCTGTTCACCGTGAAATGCGATATCCAATTTTGAAGACAAAAATTTGAATGCGAATTTTTATCGTATCCTTAGCGTTAAAATAAAAATTTGAAAAAAAATATTTCTCGTGTGAAAAATTCTCGGCTTTTCGAATAAATTTTTTATTTTTCATTAACTCCTCGATACCACCTTGAAAACACGTTTTTTGACGAAAAAAAAAAACGATTATTCATGTGTCTCAATATTTTGAATCCTTTCAATTTTTATTATCTGAAAGTTGAGATTTTCCAGTAAGAAACCCAAATTTTTTAGATTGGGAGACGAATTTTTTTGTCTTATTGTTAGATATCAAAAGGTTGAACGTTGCTCATACGCGAGACTGCGCAATGATCCTACTCTGAAAATTTGGATTTTGTCCTTAAAATTGACATTTAAATTTTGTCCTTAAAATTGGATATTGCATTCGTCGTCAATAGCCACGTTCTATTGGGCTAAAACTCGATGAATTTTTACCGATCTTGGTATGGACAAAGTGTGAGGAAAAAATTTGAGGAAAATCAAATTTTTACAGCCCAAACATTGGTTGACAATTGATGGAATAACCCGTACATACACTACCGTTCATAAGTATGGAAACACTCGCCCCAGATCCGAGCCACACAAGAAGTTGTATCGCTCTTTGAAAAATGAAGACATCTCAATTTCCCAAGCGGCGTTCTAAAAAGGACATATTTAGCTTCATTTACCTTTTTTGGAAAAATTTTTGCGATTTTTTTTTAGCCCGGTACGCACTTTGAAAGATGGTCATTTTTTGGCTTTTGTTGGAGGGTCGAAATTTTCCCGCATATTTTGTAAAAAAAAATTTTCAACTTTTTTTCCGTGAAAAACTTGAAGCGGGGAGTACAACCTTCAATCTCATTTTTTGGAAAAATTTTTACGATTTTTTTTCGCAAAGATATTCAACTTTTTGCAAAAAACGACCATATTTATAAGGGGTAGTCTCACTCTGAAACTACTGGGTTTTCGTAAAATTACTAAGAGGGTAAAAAGTTGCATACAATCATTTTGGATGTATCACATTTTTTTCAGAATTAAAAAAACAAATTCGAAAAAAAAATTTTTTTTCAAAAATTAAAAACATTTTTTTTTGAAATTTTTTTCTTAAATCAACGAAATATTTTTTTTATCGTGAAAAATCGGGTCTCTTACCTCATCGACGCGGCCTTTTCATCGAAAAAGCCACCTTGGACCAGTTTGGAGCAGGGCTGTAATCGCAGCGAAAGGTGGCTTTTTGGATGAAAAAGCCGTGTCGATGAGGTAAGAGACCCGATTTTTCACGATAAAAAAAATATTTCGTTGATTTAAGAAAAAAATTTCAAAAAAAAATGTTTTTAATTTTTGGAAAAAAATTTTTTTTTCGAATTTGTTTTTTTAATTCTGAAAAAAATGTGATACATCCAAAATGATTGTATGCAACTTTTTACCCTCTTAGTAATTTTACGAAAACCCAGTAGTTTCAGAGTGAGACTACCCCTTATAAATATGGTCGTTTTTTGCAAAAAGTTGAATATCTTTGCGAAAAAAAATTGTAAAAATTTTTCCAAAAAAGGTAAATGAAGCTACATATGTCCTTTTTAGAACCCCGCTTGGTAAATTGAGATATCATCATTTTTCAAAGAGCGATACAACTTCTTGTGTGGCTCGGATCTGGGGCGAGTGTTTCCATACTTATGAACGGTAGTGTATATACACGGTGGGCCAAAAAAAAACCGGACTGATTTAAAGCGCGAATAAAATTCAAACTCGTCGACCGATTTTCAAAAACTTTTTTTAGTTCGAAAGTCGAAACCCAAAACCTGCTTGTCAAGGGCGTTTATCTCAGCGAGGAATGAAGATTTTTCGGATTTTAAAACGCGAAATGAAAGGTTCTTCTACTTTCAAGGCAAAAAAAGTTTTTGAAAATCGATCGACGCGTTCGGATTTTATTCGCGTTTTATTCGGTTCGGTTTTTTTTTTTTGGCCCACCCTATATGTAACAGCGGAGTGGCAAGAGCATAAGTACGACGACGCGTGGGCGTTACGCACGCCGGAAGTAATCGTGATAACGATCGTATTATCATTAACCTATCTCCTTTACTATATCTCTCTCTCCCTTTCTTTTTCTATTTCGCTCTTTTATTTTTTTCATTTCTCGGCTCTCGTGTACGAAAGTGTGTGTATACTTCGAGATTTTTGCGGTCATGCTCGTTCGATTAACATCGAAGAATTAGACCGATGCGATCGTATTAGATTCTCGATTGAAGAAACACTTTATGGTCTTTGAAACAGCGACGCTCAATGAATTTTACTATTATTATTATAATTGTTATTATCATTAGTTCATCGTTCTTTTGTCGTCACGAAATTGATTTTAAAAAAAATATTTGCAATTGTCCATTATTTCATTATTAAAAGCCAACTTTGCTTATTGCGAAATCGCTTTCAAGCAACATCGATACTCGGTTTTTTTTTTTTTTAGTAAAAAAATGAAATTTTTTCCCACCCTCCGAGTTTGTTCGGTACACGTTTGCCCCTCGAATTATATTACAATAACGATAAGAGCGACATTCCTCGAGTTCCCGCGAACGTCACAACCATTTTAGCACACCGAGACGACGCACACACAAACGATATCAGTCTCCATAATAACAATATTTTAGCTCCAGCGATGAATATTCATGAATTAATCGTGTCAGCGAACGAGACTGATTACAATAAATATACCTAATTGATAATTATTGCGACGTGAGTATGCACATATTTGTGCTCGCGTCTGTGTGCGTGGCTGTGCAACTCTCGCACGCGATCAATAAGGTTATTCGAAAAGCTTTGCTCGTTTAACACTTCTCTTTTTTAACCCCGATCAGCGCAGGGGAACGGGGGGGGAGGGGTCGATTCGACCCCGACCGAAATTTTACATTATTTTGAAGCCAAGCAAAGGGGCGCGGCCTTACCCCCACCTTAAAGAATTGTACTATACAGGGTATAGAACCCTCACGAAAATTTTCGAGTGTCCCCGCAGTTCCTCTCAGTCTACCGCAGTGAGCGTCCAAATTTCGCTCTGGGTCGATTCGACCCCCCTACACTCAACGGTTGCATCTCGTCACAAGACGATATATATGCATAGTTCAGGTGAGCTTTTCATTTTTCGTGTTTTCCTGTACTGCTGAGAGTACAATTTCACTTTATTTATGAGATAAAACAAAAACCATGCGCCCCCCTGTGCGTGCGTGATTTAGATTGAAAAATGGCGGGACGCTCTGGGATTGATGTGGGTCGAGCACTCCGTTCTCGCGGAGCTGTCAATTATTTCGAAGGTGAGAGCTCGGACGACGATGATGATTATGTAGAAGATCAGGCGAACTCAGCATCGGAGTATAGTTGCTCCGATGAGTCGGAAGGAGAGATAGAAAGAGAAAGAGAAGGGAAGGAGGAGGAGGAGGAGGAGGAGGAGGAGGAGGAGGAGGAGCAGGCGAAGGCAGGGAGAATCGGGCGCAAATATTTGTATGGGAAAAATGGGCATAAATGGTGGAAAGATTCACCGGAAAATCGTGGCACGAGCAGATCTCGCCTCGCTACACATTTGCCAGGCCTAAAAGACGAATGCAAAGCCAAATCACCGTTTGAATTTTGGCATTTGTTATTTACCGACCCGATTATCGATATTATTTTGAAATACACAAACGCGGAGATCGATCGATGCGTGAAGAATAACGTCGAGCAAGATCTCGATGGGACTTTCGGTGATGTCCGTAAGAACGAATTGTTAGCATTTTTCGGTTTGATGTATTTGATGGGACTTCAAAGAAGCGCTGACGTTTCAATCGACGAATTGTGGTCGGCCGAATTTAGCACATTGTTATACCGAAGCGTCATGTCCGCGCGACGTTTTCAATTTTTGGCGGTCCGTTTGCGTTTCGATGACAGGGAAACTCGCTCGGATAGGCGAAAGATCGATAATTTAGCTCCGGTTAGCGAGATGTGGGATCTGTTTATAAATAATTGTCAACGAAATTATAATCCATCGGAAAACATGACGATCGGCGAACAGCTGTTAGGCTTTAGCGGTAAATTCAATGCTCGCGTTTACATGCGTTCGAAGAAGATCGCGAAGTACGGCATAAAATTTGTATCTCTCAACGATGCGAGGACTTGTTACATGTACAATGCGATTCCTTATTGCGGTTACGTGCAATCGGAACCTGGCGAAAGCGTGACGAATTATTACGTTCGCAAGCTCTGCGAACCGATCTACGAGACAGGCAGAAGCGTCACTGCCGATGATCGATTCGCATCTATCGAAACATTCGACAAAATGAGCAAAAGGAGAATTCCTATGGTGGGAAAAATTCGCAAAAATAAGCGTTATATACCGGAATCTTTAAAGGTGACCGCGTCCCCGAATACAATCAGATATGCGTATGATGGAAAGAACGTACTTGTCTCGTACTGCAAAAAGAAATACAAAGTAACTTTAGCTCTGTCGAGCCTGCATGAGAATGGCAAAACATCTCCGGATTCGAGTAAGCCGGAAATCATCGAATTTTATGACGAAACAAAGAGCGCTACTGACACTTTCGAGTCTCTGTGCGGCACTTACACGTGCGCCCGAGAAACTCGCCGATGGACCATGAGATTCCTCATGGGTATGCTCGATCAGGCAACCGTTAATAGCTGCATACTATATAATTTTGCGGCAACAACGGCCCAACTGACGGATCGTCGTGATTTTCTTAAGCCCTTGATACGGGAGATGACGTTGCCGCATCTGCGCGATCGATTAGAAGCGTCGAATCTTCCTCGCAAAATTACAGGTCACATAAGAGAAATTATTGACGAGCCAAGCGATTCGCCGCGAAAAACTGTCAAATTGGGCAAGAGGAAAAGATGCGGTGAATGCCCGAAAAGTAAGGACAGAAAAACGCTGCACTGCTGCACAAAGTGCCAGCTACCGTTATGCGACGACCATCGTATCAGCCTCTGCTCGGCTTGTTTCTAAATAGTATGTGTCTTATCATATTCGTTCGAACGAAATTCTGATGGTTCACGGTATATGTTTTTTTATCACAATAAATAGTTTTACATTGAAAAATGTGTATATTTTCTATCAAAACCTCCTACACAGTAAAAAATATCCTGAAATTTAAGATACAAAAAAATGTTGAAATTTACAGATCCTAGTAATGAAATTTAAATTTAAAAACAGTACTGAATTTTCAATAACTATCAATCTATAAATAAATATTTTTGTATTAAATTTCAAAGGCAATCTTGAAAATTCAAAGACTATCTTGAATATTCAAAGACTATCTTGAAAATTCAAAGACTATCTTGAATATTCAAAGACTATCTTGAAAATTCAAAGACTATCTTGAATATTCAAAGACTATCTTGAATATTCAAAGACTATCTTGAATGTTCGAAGACTATCTTGAATATTCAAAGACTATCTTGAATATTCAAAAACTATCTTGAAAATTCAAAGACTATCTTGAATATTCTTGAAAATTCAAAGATTATCTTGAAAATTCAAAGACTATTTTGAATATTCAAAGAACATTTTCAACATTCAAAGACTAACTTCAATATTCAAAGGCTATCTTGAAAATTCAAAATATATTGTGAGTTCTTTGAGTTTCAAGTGACTGAAATTTTTTATACATTCGCGCCTCAAAAAATTTATATCTTCAAGTAAAAAAGTAAGGGTCACAATTTCGTAATATCTCGTTTTGCAATATTTTTTTTATTCAACACTCTTGAGCTTCGATTTCAATTCTGATTTCATACTGTCTCCGAGTTATGAATTTTCGAAGGAAATAAGTTTTTGTTTTCACGAGTTCATTTGTTTATTGTCATTCGTGTAATAAATTAAATCGGCAAACCTTATATTTGAAAATTTTATCGTAAAGTTGAAGCCTCAAGCATGCCACATGAATTTTTTCCGATTTTTAGGAAGACGTTTTCCAGTCCCCTCCACTTAAGGTATTAAAAAGTCAGTCCATAAAATGAGCGAATCGTGGATTTACAAGTCTAGATCATGTACTACGTGTTTAGCCTTACAAATAGCTAAACTAATAATAATTTTCCACTTTTAACCCTTGAAACAAAATACTCAACTCCCCCGTCCAATTGACGAAAATTCTAAACAAATTTCCATCGTTTCGCACGTTGATATTTTTTGCTTGGCTCTTTTGACAAAAAGAGGAGAAAAAAAAACATTCAGGATTTTATCTGTTAGCGACGAAACTGCGTGTTAAAATCGTGGCTCTCGAGTGTACACGTTAAAGGTTGCATTGAATTTTCCAGCCGCCCATATAGCATCGCAGGCTGTGGCATAAACGTATTATTGTAACGTCACGCATTACGCTAGCTCGATATATCACGCGCCCAACGATACATAAAACATGACCCTCCCCGTATGTATGTCGAAATTGCAGTGGTAGGACATATATAAATGTATATAAGACTAATGGTTACATGCTAATAGGTATATAAATAAATATATAGATATATATACAGGAAATAATGTCGCACCCACAACTCGCGAGACGCGGGCGCGCGAACGCGGAAATAAAATTTAATTGTCGGTTAAATCCGTCATTGACTGCATTCATATACATAAACATCCCGGATTTATATATAGAAATTTCTCCGCGAAATTTCCAACGCTCCTCGTCTTCGTATATTCCTCTCCCTCTCCCTTTACACTTCCGCCATATCGTCACCCATTTTTTCGATCTTTTTTTTTTTTCACGATCGAAGAATCCAAAATTTCCCCGTTTCAATTTATTTTCACCACGCAAGCGCGTTCCGAAATCACAGCCGATTCACATTTTTTCCGCATCAACTGTACGAATCCATCGTTCAATCGAAATTGCAACGCGATTATAGTGTGATAAACAAAAGATTGAAAAATCTTGTGAAACGAAATTTTTTTTTGATTTTTCGTCTAAATTTTGTCGACTTGTCGCACAGCTGATGAGCTGACAAACGAAAATTTGTAGCCAAATCGACGGAATTATTCGAGTAAAATTTCGATAATGAAAAGTTCGTTTGATCGATTCTAATATCCTCGACGATACTTTGAATTTTCTTTTTTCGTTATTTCATTCATTTATTGAAAGGTGATACCACTCTATAACGGCCGAAAAAAGGTCTAACTTTGACGATTTATTTTGGGAGTATGGAAAAAGGAATAGGATTTCTTTTCAGAGGGTTTTTTTTAAACATATATTGAAGTATCAAAAAAAAAAAAATTTATTGTCATTTTGATGCAAAATGGCGGTGACAGAGCCAATCTTTGAAATCACCTTTTTTTTTAAACTCCTTCGCGGGAGGACGGAGTTCTCGAAAAATCATCGATAAATGTTGCATATCTTCAATCGCCAAAATTCAAAATTCGAGTACTTAGATATTTTTCCCACCATATAATCCTCTGAGTATATCATTTTTCAGGTGTTAAGGCATCTTTTGAGCGAAAAAAATCGATTTTTTTTAATTTTCTACTGTGGCCCAATCCCCTGAATGTTTTACGAGCGCCGCGTGAGTGATTCATCGTGCTCAGCGCGCGCTCCGAAGCACTGCTGTGGCAAAATCGAGAATTAAACCATTTAAACAAAAAAATTTAACTCCAGGACCAACTGGATATTGTTTTTATGACCCTAAACTATCGTTTAAGCCAAAAAAAAAACCGAATTTTTCAAAATCTTAGAACGGTGTTACCCCTTAAATCACCGTCATAATCCTGATAATAACCATTATTATCATTATCATTATTGCAAGGTAAATTTGAATTGAAATTGGAAAAGTTTACTGAACAAGAACCAAAATGAATTTGAAAAATCTCATTTTTTTATTGCGTGGGCAATTTGAATGACGATAAGCGTAAGGTTGGGTTATAATAACAATTATTAAAATAATAATAATATTATTATTACTATTATTATTATGAATGAACGTATAATACATATATAGATATGTAGCACGCGATGACAGGCGATCGTGACGCAACAATACGTACGGAGTTTATGCACGCACGCAGTCGTGTGGTTACCGCGGGGGTGTGTTGCCTCAACGAATATTGATTAATTCACCGCGACACGTACATTATTGTATAATGATCGGATCGATTATAAAATATACATATATATGTCGTGTCCTGCGGGCTACGAGGCTAAACGATCGCGAGTCGATCGTAGACACGCGGAGGTATAATACGAGCAATGTACAAACGTATATAAATATATATATATATATATATATATATATATATATATATATATATATATATATATATAATGATAACCCGTAAAGCGATAAAGTGTAAAGCACTCGCGAAAGAGAATAAAGAGCGAGACAAAACCTCTCGTCAACGATGAATTATTACGGTCATATCGTTATTCACGTCATTGATTGTAAGTGCTGTGGCCAATATATCGCGTGGCTTATAATACATCGATATTATTTCTACCTTGGGCTCTTATCGCGGTTAAAGCGTATTTCGCGGGAGTCTACCGTGCGCATAATATAAACGAAATGTATATCGCGTGGTAATAACAGTTTTACCGAATAGCTATCGGGCATGTATGAAAAATCTGTACAAGCTTCCTCGTAGTATTTTTAGGTATAGGAGCTCTTGTATACGAGACAGATCTATATTGATCGAAATACAATCGACTACCGGTCATGCCCATACACACACACACACACACACACACACACACACACACGCACCTATAATCATAATTTCCTTAGTGCCAACGCACGCGAAGAGGCCTGAATTCGCAATTTAATCGGACCTGATGTGTACATGACATGTCAATTCGAGCGTTGAATGAAATCGTATACTCTTATATATATGAGAAAATATATAAATCAGACGCGCGGACGTGAAAAATGTTTGGGCTGATGAAAGAGATTTTTGTCATACGAGGGGATATTTCTGGCTCGAAAAAAAGAAAAAAAACAAACGTGTAATTTCGGGGGAAGAAAATCAGGAATTTTGGATATCTTTGCACGACGTTTTTCCAAGTGGACTATTAGCCTGCAACAAAAAACGAAAAAAAAAATGTCGCATTGAGCGATCGTTTTCGTTTGAGCGATATGAGCTATCAAACGGGCTTTGTCGATCGCTAAAGATTGTAAATCGTGCGCGGTCCCTCTCCCTCGCTCTGTTCTCGATGATCCTTCTCCCGCCCTCATTGTCTTCGATCGATCTTGCCGATTTCTCGTCTGATCGACATAATAGCAAAAAAAAACACACACACACACGGATAGTGACGTCGTATAGTTGGAATCGCTTCTCGTCTCGCCGACAATTAAATCAATTTAATGCCTTTGGTTCGCGAGGGATCCGACTCGTAAACTCAAGCGTGGTATATAGACACCAAACATTGATGAATAATACGAGAAACAAAAGGCCTTTTTGTAACTTTGTGCTGTTTGCCGGAGTAGAAGTGAAAGAGAAAACGAGAAAGAAAAAAATTGAGGGGCCTTTCAAATGTATAGTCTGGGGCAGAATGTATGTTGGTGCAACGAGAAGTTTCTGTACACTTTATGGTATCCTGAATACTCTAAAATACACATATATATATACATTTTGCATACTTTCCCTCGAATAACCAATTATCTGGAGCCAAAGAAATTATTATCAACCGTTATACACGCTTGTAAAACAGAGCCCAGAGTATTCATGGAATTTGCGTTAATGAGCAAGCAGCACAAGGTTCCATTAAAGTTTTCTCTCTTCCTTTATTTGTGTGTGTGTGTTCGCGTTTTATTGCCCTTTTTTGCGATCCATATCCCTCTCTTAACCTACACCAATGGACGTTTACTTTTTGTCTCATACGACATTTCGCGGAAACAAACTACAATTCTGGCTCATTGAATTTTTCAAATCTTCCTTGGATCCGTTCCAAAGCACCGCCGTCTCACTCTCGTGCGGCGGGGTCCCTCTGACTCCTTGGAGCCCTCCGCCCACTCGCGCATATATACATTATAAACATTCGTGCATCCGCGTGCATTAATTTTATAGAGTCAACCGCGTCATATCATTCACTAAAGTCTCACTATACTCGCCTCGGGTATATCACATCGACGGTGTAATTCATAATAACCAAGTGATCTTTTAACGGCTATATAACTCTCGCGACAAAAAATAGTTAATACCCACCTGCTCGTTTGGCATCCGCGGTGATATAACTATATATGTATATATAGAACCCGAGACGGTAAATAGCCCAAGAAAGTTAAGATCCCTTGTGTTTGCTCGTGAAAATATATACAGGGCGGTGCGAGAAAAAAAAAAACGTACCCATTTAAAGCGCGAATAAAATCCGAACGCGTCGCGACCGATTTTCAAAAATTTTTTTTTTGCCTCGAAAGTAGAAGAACCTTTCATTTCGCGTTTTAAAATCCGAAAAATCTTCATTCCTCGCTGATATACACGCCCTTGAAAAACAGGTTTTGAAAAAGTCGCTCGGAAGATGGAAAAAAATTAATATTAAAGAATTTTCAACTTAATTTCTATCTTAAATTGTGATTCGAAGCTTGATTTTGATATTTTAGCAATTCTCCTAAATTCTATTCACATGACATAAAATATGTTTCCTGTAATATTAGAGTCAAAACGCGCGCTTCGAGGTCAACATTCTTTTTTCGGGACGTTATCAAGAAAGTTCACTATCAAAAAAGTCGGCTGTAAGTGATGGCGAGAAGTTAATAAAAATTGACAAGCTTCAAGTAAACGATCCGAATACTTCGGTCAACAGTTATTCAGAATTTATTCGGAATTCAATCATACCGGGCAGTTGAAACGTACGTTTTAGGTGATTTTTCGAGACGGCGTTACGACTGACTTTTCTAACCCTCCATCGGCAAGTTGGGTCTTTTAGGGCACAGTTAATATTCCATTTTTTCAAGATAAACGTCTAAATAAATATTTTTTTTTATCAAATTAAAGTTGTAAATAACAAAATAAACTATTAGAAAATATTCTATGGACCCAAAACAGAGTACCAGTAAATTTTTTCGGATTTTTATTACGAATTTATTACGAATTACGATATTCATTACGAATTATTATAAAATTTTGAGATATCAAAAATAAGAAGATCAAGAGAAAAACACAAGTTGTTGTAAATTTTTTGTGAGTAATTGAACCAAAATAAATTAGTCTTAAAATCATAATTGAAGATGGAAATTAAGCTGAAACATTCTTTGATATTTTTTTTATCCTCCCAGCGACTTTTTCAAAACCTGTTTTTCAAGGGCGTGTATCTCAGCGAGGAATGAAGATTTTTCGGATTTTCAAACGCGAAATGAAAGGTTCATTCTTCGACTTTCGAACCAAAAAAAGTTTTTGAGAATCGGTCGACGAGTTTGAATTTTATTCGCGCTTTAAATCGGTTCGGTTTTTTTTGGGCCCCCCCGTGTATATATTTTTTTTTATCATCCAGCATCCTCCTCTCGAGAAGATACGACGTTAAAGAGTCTCATAACTCTCTCCATCTCTCTTTCTTGCTCCCGTGTTCCCGCAAAATCGTGGAAATTTCAGAAAATTAATGTCTGTCATTTGTGACTCAAAAAAAAACAGCATAAGCCTTTGAAAAAAAAAAAATGTAAAAGAAGACTCGACACGATAAATTTGGTTCATTGCACGCCGAATGATGTTTGTGAAGATGATTCTTTACCGTTTATCTTTGCTCTTGAGTTTTTTTTTTTCGTATTTTCAATGAGTCGAAAATACGCTAAATTTTTTTGAAGAATCATATTTTGGTTGGCTCTTCGAAATTCAAGTCTAAATAACTCGAGAATGATCCTTGGACCACAGCGGTACAATTACACACGTCAATTACTCAAGTCAAGTGAGACCCCTTTATTTTGGGGAATTTTTTTTTTTAATTGATCAACCAACCACATAATAATAATAATAATAATAATAATAATAATAATAATTATTATTATTATTATTATTATTATTATTATTATTATTATTATAGTCATTATGTTAATAATAAAAATAATAATAATGATAATTATTATTAGGATTATAAATTATAAATATACATGAGCATACAGACGTAAAGTATAGCGCTTGCTATATTTTGCTTGTAGAGCACACGTTCTCTATCACGCCCCAAGCTAATACTTGCACTCTCCTCTCGCTTTCCCGCATATCGCCGTTCCCACCATGTACACCAATCTCAAATTATATCGGCAAATTTATCGTCAACGATATTTCAAGCCTAGCCTCTCTCTCTCTCTCGCTCTCTCTCTCTCTTTCTCGTTGCTAAACGCGTGTGTGTATGTGAGAATGCAGCAATGTGGAAATGTTATCGTGTAGTTTTGTCAGTACAGCAAACGGCAAATTTTATACGTATATGCTTTACTCGCGTACGATAGACAGAGAGAGAGAGAGAGAGAGAGAGAGAGAGAGAGAGAGCTTTTATCACTGTCACATGGTTAATCCATCGAGGGTCAAACGAGCTGTGTACAAGTGATATGTTTGTATGACAAGAGGCATTGTCGCGGAAAGTCATTAAGAGTATATGTATTATGCCAGCTCATTATCGCAAAATAGACGTGACTCATGCGTGTTTAATGTGCGTAATTTGGGAGACAAAAGATACGATGAAAAAAAAATCAGCTGTTGATATACGAGAAAATATTGACGACGCAGTAATGATCGAACGGGTCATGCATATAAATTTTCATTTTTGCTTTTTTTTTTGTTTGATCATAAGATCAATGTGATCTTGCCTTACCACTTTTTTTTTGCTATTAGCCTAAATTTCTTTGTGTACTTTTGTTTTCAACGCCATCTCTGCTGTTTTTTTTTTTATTTTTATTCTATAGTTCATTTAACGTCAATTATTTTATACGAGTCATCTACGCAGGTCTGTTCATTATGGCGTCTATTAATTTTTTCCTCGATACTGCAAATAATTATTTTTCTTTCGCATTGCATGAAGAGAAAAATCGTAAAAAAGTAAATACGAGCTAAAGTAAAACGATCGTTTGCTTTCTCCGTCAATTATTTTTGTTTTTTACGATTCACTTCGTGCGATGTATTTGAAAAAATTATTATTTATGGAATACAGAATCGACATATCCGGTTTAAAATACTGGCTCATCACTTTGATTTAGTAATCGATAATAATCAATTTACTAGAAATATCAAACGAAGAAAACTTCTTTTTTTCAATTTTTATTATCGAGTAATTGAACACTCGAGCGTAAATATTGAGGAAATGCCTCGAATATTTTCTTTTATTAAATCTTTTTCGCCAACCTTTTTCTGCATTCTCGGCATTTCTGTCTCAGAAGAGTGAAAGCAAAAGCTGCGAATAACAAAAATAACGTACCTGCACAATCGTTTGGAACTCAGAAACTAAAGCCATCATTCGCGAAAAAGATCGGCCTTGCGCGCAAAAATGAAAAAAAAAAATTCATCGTCGTTATCGTTCTCAATTCAACTAAACTCAAATATACACGAATTTCCGTATCTGTCGTCAGCAGAGTCGTGTCAGCTTAAATCTTTTCGTATAAATTTCTATGCCATTCGACGTGGACTACGATCGTTGGTTTTTTTTTTGTTTGTGAAATTTTACTCTGTCAGCATATAAACATACATCGACTCTTCCTATTTGTGGGTATATACGCAGCCTTTAATTATGTAGATGAGGATACTGCTGAGACGGCGAACAACTTTGAATGAATTCTCATTGAATATGAAGGAAAGAAAAAGGAGACGATCCTCCATAAAGACGATTCATAGTAGAATAAAAGACAGAGAGAGAGAGAGAGAAAGAAAGAGAGAGAGAGAGAGAGAGAGAGAGAAAGAGAGAGAGAGAGAGAGAGCTGTTTATACCTGCTTGATATAGTCCTTTGGAGATTCCCTCGTACTCGTTTCACCTAGCCGATCAGAAAGAGTCATTGAATATGGATCAAAATACCTTGGGGCATAAAAACCCCCGAGCTATTACTAGCTCTGCACAAAAAGAGAGAAAGAAACAGACACACGAAATTGTCCATCCATATTCTCGTTTTATTTGCGTACTGTAGACGATCATCTGACTCTTTGAGCCAGAGGTCCAAGATCCTAGGGGAAAGAGGAATGAAAAAAGATGGTGTGACGACTCTATAGGGACAAATAAGAGCTTTTGAGACTCGTGGCAAAGCGTTAAAACGTATATATTGTCGTATTTTGCCGAGAGAATATCTCAGCCTCATCTTTCCAAAGTACATATTTATCCAGCATAAGCCCATACAATGTATACATGACGATAACTCGTGATCCCCATATATACGAAGTGAAGTATATATCCGAGCAACATGGACTCCAATCCACTTTTACTTCCGGGTCACGTATATCTGGCAAATTTTGCTCCCTGCTTTTCCCGAATGTATTTATACGTATTTAGCCAGCGAACAAAAGGGCCCAAATTCATGTGAAAATCCTGGACGTTTAATCGCACGAGGAACGAGTCCTTTAGTTCGCTGGAAAGTTCGATACAACAAATACCCAATGAGATCTATACCTACTCGCTTCGTCGCGACGTGTATAGGTCTCCGAGTGCTCTTGGCTACTGGCTGCCCTGAGGCGCCCTCTGTCTCTTCCTTCAAAGAGAGAGCCCCAGCACGTTCAAGATTACGGCCTCCGGGATTCTCCGTTTCTTTCCATCTCTGGATCCCTTCCCGCCTGAGCGAGGGTGCGAGAGGGAGAAAGAGAAAGAGAGAGAGAGAGAGAGAGAGAGAGAGATTCCCGGGGATCCGTGGCAATATTTTCCCAGGCCAGGAATGCCGCGGCTCTATAACCCAGGGGCAATGGCGCGCCGCGCGTCAGAGAGTCGCACACGGTGGTGCACAAAATGGCGGACCGAGGCTAGCAGAAGCGAATCGACCGCGCGTGGCGCGTTGCGTGCGGGTACGAGAGCGAGAGGAAAACTTGATTCTCTCACTCATCGGCTCTTCTCATCTCTTTTGCTCCATCTCGACGAGACTTTACCGTCTCCTATACAAGCTTCTTCCTCACTTCGTTTAAGTCTCTTTCCTCTTTCTCCCTTTTGCGATATACCTAACTATATCATCTCTCTCTCTCTCTCTCTTTCTCTCTCTGTCTCTCGCACTCATTCATTTTGCCGCTATAGGGATGCCATCTCTTTTCACCATTGAATCTTCCATCTCGCTCGGTCCTTCGCTCATCGGAGCTTTTCCCTCCTTTCTCGCAATTTGCCCGTCCCCGTCTGTTGAATGTGCCGCTGGGTTATGCAGCGGAGAATAGAGAGCGCAAGCGCTCGCAAACACACCCGCACCTTTTTCCCATAAGGCTTGAAGCGCGGATACATCCACGAAGATTTTGTATGCGTATTGGGATCCCCGCACACATGAAAAAAAAAAGAATTCATTCGCTTCGCATCTCTGAAAGCTGCACCATCTCTCTCTCTCTCTCCCTCTCTCTCTCTCTCTTTCTCTTCCTCTGTGTCACTGCGCTCTTTTTTTTATTCCTCATTCCTCTTTTCGCATCCGCATCTCTTCCTCGCTCATACTCGACTCGCTTTCTCGGACTCGTATTCCTCTTCCATTCTTCCCTCATGCATCAAGAGCATCCCAGAGTTTCTGATTGCACACGTCAATGCGGAACGTCATCAACGCGCAGGGGAAAGGCGCAGTCAGAGAGATGGAGGATGAGCAGAGCAGCGCATATTCGATAAATGCGGAAACTTTGTTACCCCTAGGAACATTCCGGGCTATATAGGGGACATACGTAATAATTCCAGGAAATTTCGTACCAGAGATCCTGTAAGCCTCTCTTTGGCTTATATATGCCATTAATTGTTATGAATCGAGATCCGCTTGCGGAGTTTCGTAATATATATGCGGTGCAACCGATAATTGCTCCAAGTTTCTTGGGATATTGATGAGGAGCTCTGAGGAAGTTGGAAAATTTGATGGTTGGTGACAGACTAGAGTGATCATTGATCGGGGCTTAAGAGATTGGGTAATCCTTGTGGCGTGCTATATAGTCACGCGATCGACTAATTTCAGCAATAAAATTTATAATAACTGCTGTGGAGATTGTCTTCTAAACCTTCTTTGCTACAAAGTAATTTCGATGATTCGTCATCCATTTGACTGGTCCATCGAATCATTTCACTTTGGCTAACACACCTCAAACCCTGTTTGAAGTTTTGTGATAAATGTGTCGTATGACAACACTTGATTGATTTTGATAATTAATCGCAAAGTTCATGACGTACGGAAATATTAGGGGCTGACGCAGTTTGACATTGGAAAATACTTAATATTCGCATTAATTAACCCGCAACACTCGTAGCAGAGAGGGCTGTCAGCAGCTGGATCGATTATAGCTTAAACTGACCTCGTAAACTTTTGATCACCTGATTCGAAATTTCTCAGTCAAACATCCCACGACCCTACTTTTTGTTGAAACAAAAGTGCTTCAGCACTAATATCCCCGCGGTTCACAAAATTCTCAAATAGCCGCCAGAGTGCAAGGACTGCCCTGAAAAAAAAGTTCAGACTCTTGAACGAAAAGGGAGTCTTTAGTCGATGCTTTTCCACAATTCCATCGAATGCGCATAAGGTCCATTTTTGTTTTGATGACGGTCTTCAACAATGATGCAATTTCTCGCGTTCCTCGCGGCCGATTCTGAATTCAGTGTATGTGTGTGTGTGTGTGTGTGTGTGTGCAGCATCTAACGCGGCATTGCTGCAAACACAATACGACCGCGCATATACACTAATTGTTCGGTGTATTCAGCGAGTTACATTGTCTCGAATTATGCATACACGTTATGTGGGAACACGACAGGAGACCTGTACGACCAGGTACGAGAGATACTGTGAGAGAGAGAGAGAGAGAGGGAGAGAGAGAGAGAGTACCTGGCACTGATGCCGTTGACGTTCATCCTCCAAGTCCATGTTACCACACGCTATCCTCATTTACGCATATGTATATAGATGTGTATATTGTACACGAATGCTTCTCTGCTTTATCAAGCGGTAGCGAGTATGCGTGCCCATTTATATGCTTGAGCCACGGGACCTCGAGTACGTGCTTGTACCCGTTTTCACTGTGCGAATGTATACATTGTGCTCAGAGCCCATCTATATATCCACATCCTATATGCATATCGAGAAGGTTCTCTGCATCTGATTCGATGCAACGATCCAAATTCAGCGTCCATTGATCCTCGCGCATTGAACGCACACGATCGTCAGAGACTAATTTGATTGAGGGAAATATCCGCGCGCTCGTGTGCATTTCAGGAACGAACAATCAGTCGGATTAATGTGCTCACTTGACACACGAGTACGCATCTCTCTCTCTCTCTCTCTCTCTCTCTATCTCTATCTCTATCTCTCTCTCTCTCTCTCTCTCTCTCTCTCTCTCTCTCTCTCTCTCTCTCTTGCTCTCCTTGATGCGGTTTATGAATAGGCGAATTTTTGCGAGTTAACGAATGAAATGAAACGTTCGATCGAATATTTCGTAAAATTGCAACAATTCGAGATAGGAGACACTTGATTCATAGCGTTGTCGGACTTTCAACTGAACCGGAAGCGGTGCTATTCTTCACGTATAGGTCAGGAAGCCGAAAAAAAATCTAAATTTGGGATTTACTTTATTTGAAAAATCGCAATTTGTCGAGAAGTATTGGTGTTTGAGAATGTATAACGTTCGAAGAAGCTAGATTCGGCAACTTTTTCATGTAAAAGTATTCATTTGTTGGAGGAAGTCAAAGGCCGATGTCCGGAAAGCACGTTTTTCAGATATACGAAACTTCTGCCGAAATATAGCTGCTTATCATTTTTCGAAAAGAAGTCTCAAAAATTTACGTTTTTTTTTGCGGCCTCCTGACCAGGCTCTCACGGTTAAAGCTTCGTTTTATCGAGGGAGCGTTGAAAAAAAAAATTATTTTCCTAAATAAATATTTTCCGTTGTTCGTATATAGTCGGGTCCGCACGGAGCTAGGTGTACTCATTGAATTATAGTCTCGCCCAGTCTCCGGACCTATACACACCATATATACTTGTATTTGGGCTTAACTATACAACCGAGTTTGAGAATTCTCTTTGCTCAAAGCAGCAAAAGGATGTTTGGACGATTTTCCTTCTTCTTCTTCTTCTTCTTCTTCTTCTTTCTTCTCTATCTTTTCCCTTGCTATTTTATGCGTTTACGACTTTTAGCAGACTCCCACAAGCCCTGGTATACGCATAGCGCGAGTACATCGTGGCCGAAAACCTTCGAGGAAGGTTTCCAACTTTTATTTCGCAATTTCCGCAAAATTACCCGAGAGCAAAAGACACGAGGTACGCTATAAAGGAAAATACCGGCGTTTTAAATTCCTCGTAAATTGTACATACAGCTTATAAGTATAGTACCGTTACATGTACATATATATATCGGACGAGTCGCATTGCTCGGTTGTAGCTCTGGATCAATTATTAACACTTTCTACTAATTCCAGTGATTGTTTTAAGTGTCTTTGCATTCGTCGAGATGCGGAAAATAACTCGTGACTTTTGTATGTTTTATAACACACCATCTTCAGCATCTCACGATTCGCTGTACTGTACGAAAAAAAAAAAAATTAAAAAAGATATTAACTCGTCAGGATTATAGAGGGGATTTGAGAAACGGGTCAATTAACACACACTGTGTGCAACTCAGACGCACGATACACCATCTTTTGTCGAAATTATGTGAATCTAAACTTAATCTAAACTTAATAAACTTTTGTTCTAAAAGTTATGTGAATAAATTCTCAGAGCTTTTGTCTTTTCGAGGACGAGACGAGAACTTGTCGAGTAACTCAAGTTTATCTCATAATTAATTTATGTTAATTATGATAAACGCAATTTGGGTAGTGACGAAAAATATAATTGTTTATCCGCGATAGTGAATAATTCAGCGTATATAGTAGAGTAATATTTTAATAATTTAATTAGAATCGAAGGAACGTAGAGAGAAGTAAAAGGTAAAGTAGAGAAAAAAATGTTTTTCGAACTTAAATTGTATTTTATATTTCTCTCTCGTTTTCTCTCTCTCTCTCTCTCTCTCTCTCTCTCTCTCTCTCTTTCAAGATGACTGACGATAACTCGTAATACCACTTCACTATATTGACGGAGTTTGTACTACTGAGATACTACACTGAAGTCACAATTTCTGCTTATACATACGTACACATATATATGGCTATACGTAACGTTACGGTTAATTAACACTTTCTACTTCTACCGAGCACATCGAGGCGGTATATATACACGTTCGACAGTTAATGGCGTTACAAACGCTCGCGCACGAGACACGTATTTTTGTTTTTTTGTTTTTTAGAACAGTAGCACCCGAGACCCAGAGATATTAATATTTATTACAATATCTGCAAAGATGTAACTTCACGATTTTTGCTGCCTCGTGCATGGAGGAAACTTTCCTTTAACATGAAAACATTTTTTTTTCTTTACGAGATTCACACGACGGTGTGGTGATATTTTTTTCGAGTGTCGTAAAATGGAATGAAAAAAAAAAAAAATTTGGAGCACACATTGACATAAAGTACTTAGAAAATTTCTACCCGATCATAATGCCAAAGATGTATAGTCAATCGTACGAAAAAATTTCCTAGAATTTGGAATTTTCTCATTTTCTTTTTCGCAATTTCCCCCCCGACTTATCCAAAATAAAAGTTCATTACTCGCATTCCAATTCGCCAATAAATTATAGAAAAAAAAAACAATTTAATCACCAAATCATATGTAAGAGCTTGGCAAAGTACCTGAAAGTATACTTCAAGTACAAAGTACAAAGTACTGTAAGTACTTGAAGTACTCGTGCACTTCAAGTACCAAGTACCGTAAACACTTGAAGTACGTGATACTTCAAGTACTCGGTATTTGAAGTGCTAAATATTCGAAGTACTTGCGGTATCAAGTACTTGAAATACTTCAAGTATCAATTATCAAATACTTTTCAAGTTTTCAGGTATACATCTCGCAAGTTGTAGTACTTCTATTTGATTTCTTGCGTACTCTTTAAGATCATTTGATTTTGATTCGAGTACTTTTTGTATCAATTATATTTTCACATTGTGCAATTCACTCAGGTCAGGCAGATTGGAACAGAAATATTTAAGCGAAGAATTATAAACAATTAAAAAACTAGCATAGACGATTGTAATTAAAATTTATTTAGCTTCAGGTTTGAAAAAGAAAAAAGAAAGAATATAATACGCGAGTTGTTAAAAACGGAGCCATGCATTGACAATGGCACCGTAATTACCGTAGCTTGAGCCTTTGAACGGTCATTCCTTGCAATCTTAACCAAAAGATGGCGCAGAATGTTCCTCAATTATATATACAAAGGCGTTATACATGCAACCATTAGCAAGACGTATTCAAAAGTACTTTATACTTGGTACTTGAAAGAGTACTTGAAGAACCGGTCGAGTACTTGGAAATTTAAGTACAATACTTGAAATACTTTTAAAGTACATTATACTTCAAGTACTGTACTTCCCGTACATCGCAAGTCGCAAGTACCGGGTACTTGAAGTACTGCCCAGCTCTAATATATGTATACATATTCATATCCTATATATAATTATATACGTGCATACACGTGGTTCATATGGCTCACCATATACGTGTATATTGATGCATATATATATATAGTCTCGTTGATATCCGAAACTCGATGCGAAAGAGGCGAGGAGAGCGAAAACGAGAACGTTACGAAAAAAAAAAAAATAACAATAAAAAATATATACCGATAGCGAGAAAGAGCGATAAGAATCGATATATTGACAAAAGAGCGTGTGTAACATCGATGTGGCCCCCTGGCAAAAGATACGATTGTATCTACGTGGAAGTCGATACGTGTTATATTGTTTGCCTGTTCCGATAGACGAGAAAGATATTAATGTTGTACATAATATATATGTAGATAGATAAACCGACAGATGGATAGATAGATATGAAATGGGAGAGAGCGGGAAGGAAGAGAAACCAGGCAAGCGTCTCCGAGGAATAGTCACCTGCCTATTGGAGAACTCTCAAAGAGATTCCTAATCTGATTACATATATACACCATATCAATACGTTTGAGCTCTTTGTCCGGAGCTTCATATGAGTTTCAACATTTCTTGGCTGCGACGATCCGCACACACACGCGCACTTGACTCACATATAGTTCAATAATTCTGGCCATTTTTTCTGCAATCTTCTATAGAATTGATTTTGCTTTTGAAAAAAGTTCAGGGGTGTCCCCTGAGTGCAAATTCAAGTTAACGAGACGCGGGGGGGGGGTCGAGCTTTAACCACCATCTTGGAAAACGCGTTTTATCAAATATCTCGTGAACCGTGCATCGTACGACAAAAATAGTTCAAACCTGTTTTGTCGATAATAAAATTCTCTATAACTTTAATTGAAAAACTTTTTCCTGTATAGCTCATGGTTTTCTATTTATAGCGCGGCAAACTTTTCAAAAAATCGCCATTTTTACTGTTACATCAGCCGTTTTTGGAAAAGTTTGACACGCTATCGATAAAAAATCATGCACTATACAGGAAAAAGCTTGCAATAAAAGTTGTAGAGAATCTCATTATCTACTAAAAACGTTTCTATTATTTTTGTCATACGACGCATGGTTGACGAGATATTTGATAAAACGTGTTTGCAAAGATGGCGGCTGAAGTTCGGCCCCTTGCGTCCCCAGCAATTTGAATTTACACTCAGGGAATAACCCAGAACCTTTTTCAAAAGCAAAATCAATTCTGTAGAAGATTGCATTATGAACCCGCACTTTCTTGGCTAGAATGACTGGACTAACAGTTGGAACCCGGGAAAGTAATATGGATTTCTTCTTTTATCTTGCCCTATTATAGGGGGGGCAGTTAGTTCGTACCTGATGATATCCAGCGGTACCCTTTCTCCTTGTGGAACCCTCTCGTAATGGCCTGGTAGTGTCTCTCCCGTTTTAAATCCACACAGCATGTTTGCAAGAGGGTCCATCATTTTCTTGAATGCTCACCCAAGACTGTTGGCCATTTACCCGGGGTTTTTCTACAACGTGAAATCCCATTCTTCCATCAGCCAGCCCACCTACACACGTATATATATCTACGGTATAAAGTATCTCTCGTATAGACTGCTCCTTGATGCTCCAACGCTGCCCACAGTCGCGGAAAGCCGGAAAAAATTCATTTATAAGAAAGTCGGAGCGGTCAAGTCCTGGAAGCACTTTTTGTTAAGTATACTTTTTGCAGTGAGCAAAATGCTGTTCCCTTTAGCACTGGATTATCCTAAATTAAAAAACCAAAAATATTTCGGTGCTACATCAGTTTAGTCTGCGATTGATCGATGGAATTAGCAAATTACCTTTAAGTATAATTTAGGTTTGACGAATTGATTAAAATTTCCGATTGTATTTATTTGCGCACAGTCATGTCCAGAAATGAAAGGATTTTTTTTTTTTAATTACAGCTTTTCCTCGAACGAGCCGTAATTATTTACTTTTCGTTCCATCCAATAAAATCGAAATTAGGAAAAATTTATTTTGAGGCAAATCCATTCGATACTTTTTTTAAACGATTATTATTATTGCACCATTATTCCCGAGCTTTGTTTCACTCTCTTTTTCTTTTACTCGCAATAGTACGTGCTGTATATAAAAAAAGCAACGATAATATGTATGATGTACACGTGTACACCAAAGTTTATAGACCACGCGACTCTTTGGAGTTTGCCAACGAGCTGTCGTGTCACTTTGTACTGTGCACAGGCTCTGGCTCTACAAAATATGATATACAATCAATATATCCACGTTATTACGTGTATACTTCGCAAGATCGTTTGTATATTTATGAACAAACGCCCCCGCGTGACTTTGTACTAAAAAAAAAGAAATAAAAACGAATGTTGCCTTTGTTCGAGTATGTCGGGTATCGAGAGTCATTATTTCACGAAGTGACAATGATTTATTCAACGTAGCAGAACTATCTATAGCTCGTAGGTGATATGCTTATACGAAAAAAAAAAAAAAAAAAATTCGAGATTTTCATGCCAGTACGTTCAGAAAAAATGTCCCGACATTTCTGCCCCGAAAAATTCAAATCCGGTCTATCTGGATAACTACTTAACCAATCAAGCTTAAACTTGGTACCCAAGTGGACAACGTATTGACCTTTGTTTGCTGAAATTTTCGTTCAAATCGCTTGCGAATTTTTTATTTTGCGGGGTTTCAAATATTTTTGAAAAACTTCTGTGGATGCTCGGACTTTTGTAACTTTGCAGCTATCGAGCTAATTTTTTTTTTTTATGGTTGGCATTATGAATTCGGCAAGAATCGCTTAAAGGGTTTTTGGATTTGAAAAAATGTTGAATTTTTCAAATGAAAAAAAAAAAAATGGGTCATGGGGCCGAGGATGCGTGTCACTGAGATTGACAAAAATCGCTTTTTTTTTATTATCTTGAATTAAACAAAAAAAAAATCTCTTATAGCTCCAATTTTCGCAAATTTTTGGCTAATGAGCCAAAAGTTTTTTTTATTTTTCACGCAAATAAACTTTTAGTCACTATCACGGCTGTTATTGAATTTGGCAAGGATCGATTGAAGTATGAGAATGAGTGAAATTTTCAAAAAATTACCGTTTATTTTTCAAATGAAAATTCGAAATTTTCACATTGCTTTATCATTATTTTATCTCGCTCACGAAGCTTCCTCCGTGAGGAAGCCAAATTTGGAAAACGCCCATAAAGATCCCATAAAGGGATCTTTATGAGCGGTGATACATTAATGATGAAGCAATGACACAAATTTCGAATCTACACGCGTTTTTTTTTTTTTTTTTTTTGTACATTTATTTCATTTCTCACCTCTCTCTCATTGCCTTTGCTCGCAGTCTTTGTGGTCTCTCTCGGACTCTCCATCGTGCGACAAAAGGATCAGATTACGCGATGGAGAGTTTTTAGCGAGGGACAGGGGGGGAAAAAGGATTCTCTCGCTCGAAGTCCGAAGGACCTGCAGCCTCCGGATTTTCTTCTTAGCCATATCTCTCTCTCTCTCTCTCTCCCTCTCTCTCTCTATCTCTATCTCTATCTTTCTCTCTCTCTCTCTCTTCTATTCATCTCTTATTCAATCATGACCACCGGGAAACCCGAGTCGTCGCTTGGCCTTGCGGCCACTTTTGCTGTTCTCTCGCGATCTCGAGTTACTGCAACGCGTTATCCAACGTGTTTGCGATTACGAGAGATACCACATCTTTATTATAATGCTCGATGATTTTGTGACGAAATTCACACGATAATTATTGTGAAAAAAAAAGAAAAGACAAATTTCCTTTTTTTTTTTTTTCAAACGATACAGATCCTCCATTTTGAAGTGACCAATCGAAGAAAAAGATTCGAGCAATTCTTCGATCGAACAATAATAATAATTATGATTATTATAATTATTATTCGTTAATTATTTATGAAAATTCGTCTCTGTAGCCATTGCGTTGATAATTCAAATCATTGAATCCAGTTTTAATTATATACTCCTTCATTAATCCGGTGTCTTGAAAAACTACGAGTTATTTAAAAAAAAAATGATGTATACGAGATTCAATGACGTGACTCGAGGAGTCACCAGATAAATCCTAAGAGTCGGTTGGTGCGATACTGAAAACGCCATAAGCGCAGCGAGGATACTGGAAAAGAATATTATTCCAAGGCGCCAAAGCAGGCATATTTAAAATCGTTAATATAGATAATAGCCGTGCTGCGTAATCGTTCATTCTCGTTATTATATCTGTTGCACGACTTTTCTTTCAATCACCAATATCTTAATACTCCAGTTAATACTTCAATACCACCTTAATACTTCAATTCGCATCTTTATCATCATCTCTCTCTTTTGATATTGTAAAAAAAAAAGGCAAAAAATCTTCTTACGTTCATACAATCATTGACCCTTGCACTGTAAAAATATTCTGAAATTCAAGATACAAAAAATCATGAAATTTACAAACCCTGGCAATAAAATTGTAATTACTATATAAAGACTTTAAATTTTATAGGTAGCTCTCAGAATAAAAAAAAGTACTGAATTTTCAATAAATCAATGTATATGAATATTTTTGTATTAAATTTGTAAGACTATCTTGATAATTCAAAGACTATCTTGAAAATTCAAAGATTGTCTTGAAAATTCAAAGACTGCCTTGAAAATTCAAAGACTACCTTCAAAATTCAAAGACTATCTTGAATATTCAAAGACTATCTTGAATATTCAAAGACTATCTTGAAAATTCAAAGACTATCTTAAAAAGTCAAAGATTCTCTTGAAAATTCATAGACTTTATTGAAAATTCAAAGACTATATCTTAAAAATTCAAAGACTATCTTCAAAATTCAAAGCCTATCTTCAAAATTCAAGGACTATCTTGAAAATTCAAAGATTATCTTGAAAATTCAAATACTATCTTGAATATTCAAAGACTATCTTGAATATTCAAAGACTATCTTGAAAATTTAAAGACTATCTTTAAAATTCAAAGACTACCTTGGAAATTCAAAGACTATCTTGAATATTCAAAGACTATCTTGATAATTCAAAGACTATACCTTGAAAATTCAAAGCCTATCTTGAAAAGTCAAAGATTCTTGAAAATTCAAAACAAATTGTGAGCTCTTTGAGTTTTAAGTGACTGTGTTTGAAATTTCATTACCGTAATTGGTTATACTATAAATAAAGGGTGAAATACGAGATCACCACCATCCCTTGAGTAGCTCCCATCATACAACTGATCAAGTATTCTCTGGCGTGTCGAATACACGATATGAATTACGAAAGTTTATATATAAGCAGTTGATAGCGTATAGCAGGTAGCGTGTTAGAAAGATAGGTAGGTAGGTCGAAGGTTCGAGTCCCCATTGAGGAGAATAAAATCTTGTCGAGTAATCCGTGCAGGATTTTTTTTTTCCAGTGTAACCCTTCTTTGACCTGCGTAACAACGACAAAATATACGTATGGAATCATTTTGCATGAGATTTATTTAATACAATAGCGTGCATTAATTTTCACATTAAAAATTTTACATGTGTAATTTAATGTATTTTTTGAATATTAAATTTGACAATGGTTTTGAATTTTTAAAAATATACGTATATTAATATTCAATCATTTAAATCGTTGAATTTTAATATATACAAAAAGTATATGTTAATTGCTACGCACACTTTACTGTTAAATTTCAAACAGAAATTTTTAACAGTGTGCGACACACAATTCAACGCGCATAATTTATTTTCTCTGCCACACGAGTGTATCGAGAATCACTCGATACAGTCTCAGTTTCGAATATTTCGAAAATTTATCCAACCAATGTAAAACATGGAGACATTATTGCTTGAAATCGTGACACGGATTTCATGGCGAAGCTCCTCGTTACCGCGAAACATGCAGGAGATATTTGACGCTTATAAAGTACAGCAGCGAATGTCTTGGTATAAATCATTTATTCGTGTGTGTTTTTCTGCAACTTGGTATCATAAAAATAAAATCATACGTATGTATGCGTGTATATAATATGCATTTACAAGCCGATGAAAAGTAGCGTGTCACGAGGAAGCATGGTTCCGGATCGATTCGGTAGACTTATCACGCGTTTCGCCTCAAAATATATGAATATATCATACGCGCATGTATAGCAAGATAATGCTATATGATATACAGTATATCATACATACGGTTATAGAGAACTACAGGAATAGGTATAACCCGCGTTTCGTGACGGCTCTAACTCGGCTCAATTACCGTGTTTAACAGCCATCGGCTATACACGCGGCATATATATATATATATATATATATATATATATATATATATATATATATATATAATACCGCGGGGCCGTTATAACTTTCGATCGCGGTCGACCTCGTGTCCCGAAGACCGAGAGAAAGATAAAATTAATATTATATACGCGTAGATCGGCATGTAAAAATGAACATTTCATCCTTTCCGCGGTAGAAAAAGTTTTTTTTTCTCATTCTAAAATGAATTTTGACGGTGAGAGGCAGAGAGAGAGAGAGAGAGAGAGAGAGAGAGAGAGAGAGAGAGCGGCGTAGTTCAACTTTAGGAGGTCGCTCACACGGCTTTATTATTTCCACATTCATTATCGTAAAACCTCATAAATAACAATACAAACGTTATTCAGTATCCTGTAAACTATCTCCATAATTTTTTTTTTTCGTAATTTTTAGCGACCAATTTCTCGAATTTTATGCAATTTTTACATTCCGACTGAGTGCACTTTTTGCTGTCTTTCCGTTCTGAAGAACTGCAATTTAAAAAAAAAATACGATAGCTCTTTAGCATTGTTGAATAATAATAATGATAACAATGATTGTTATTATTGCAACAACAATCGCGTAATACGTAAACACGAATGATGAAAAATCCTATTTTTTGTTCTCGTACTCCGAAATATTTCATCCGATTTGCGGTTTGCCGCAACAGCCGTTGAGGAAACGCGACAAATCGTCCAACAAACTGGATTAAGGGTTAAAGCGTAGGGGGCGGGAGGGGGGGGGTGTTGGTTTGGAAAATTACCAGCGAAATCTGTCCTCCGCTGCGACCGAGAGACGCCTGCTGAATTGGCAACTGTTATAAGCGAGTAAAAAAGAAACGAGAGAGGAAAAAAACGTAGACGAGCTTGGCTGAAGATTATAGCGATGAAAAGTGGTTCAGGAGATACACGTTGTACACTTTTTCGTGAAATGCAGTACCAAAAAAGTGCATCCTCGTCTCAATATTTTTCATTCATTCATTTTTAATTAACCAATTATGCCGTTAAATAATTGGTACTAAAGTATATTCAATGAAAAATTCGACCACTTCATACTCGAGATTAAGTGCAACGATGCACTTTATATCGATCTGAAATCGAAAAGACAAAAAGTTGTTAATTTTCTGCAGAATTGATTTTGCTTTTGGAAAAGGTTCGCGAGTGTTCCCTGAGTTTAAATTCAAGTTGGCGGGACGCGGGCGGTCGAGCTTCAGTCACCATCTTGGAAAACACGTTTTATCAAATACCTCGCAAACTGTGCATCGCACGACAAAAACAATTGAAACCTTTTTTGTAGATCATAAAATTTTCTACAACTTTTATTTGAAACTTTTTTCTTTACAGTGTATGGTTTTTTATTTACAGCGCGGCAAACTTTTCCAAACATGATTCTTTGATGTAACAGTAAAAGTGGTGATGTTTGGAAAAGTGCGCAGCGCTATAAATAAAAAACCATGCTCTATACAGGAAAAAGTTTCCAATAGAAGTTGCAGAAAATTTTATAATCTACAAAAAAGATTCTTACTATTTTTATCGCACGATGCACAGTTTACGAGATATTTGATAAAACGTGTTTGCAAAGATGACGGTTAAAGCTCGATGCATCGCGTCTCGCTAACTTTATACTCACGGGACAACTATGAACCTTTTCCAAAAGCAAAATCAATTCTGTAAAACATTGAATTATAAACCTACTTTGTTGGCTAGAATTACTGGACTATGTAATGCCTTTTTGAATCTATACAACGATGATAAATTTACGATTCGTTGCAAACATTGTTCACATGGCCTCGATATAAACCATATTTCTTTTCCTGTCGTCTTGTTTGCCCTCTCGCTGGTCATAAATCTTTATTATTTCGTTGTCCCTTCTCTCATTACTCGCGGGGCCATTGAATACATAATATATATATATGAGGAAAAATAGTCACGCCGAAAAGAAAAAGCGAGATAGATCTTGGCAAAGTTGTGCGATAGATTTGAACGAGCGCGAGCTACGCTCATTGGGTCAATCGAATGGACGAGCTCTGAGGCTACGACCTTTGGATCTTTGTCCCTCATCTCTTTGATATATAGTACTCTTATTTTCTTATAAATCACGCGTTACGCACTCGCTATCACGAGCCATGTACATATATAAATATAACATATTCCTGCCGTTAATCCGATAATTATCCAGTTTCGCGTGTGTCGCACACGGATCGTTAATAAATTTTTTTTTATATCCCGCGTCGTTAAATCGTCAGAAAAAAAAAACAATTTTCATTTAAAAAAAACATAATCCAGTCTCATTGGCGTATGGAAATTCAGCTTTGTCGAATTAATTCGTCGATGACGACGACGACATAGCGTGTATTAATTGAGCAATTGATAAATTTCGAAAAATAATTTTTATTCATTTTGTTATCGATCGAACAGTCGCGAGTATACTGAAACTTTAAGACTCCAATTAACTCGAATATCGCGGCATGATAACCCCTCAGAGAGTGCTTTAATCGGGCATTGAAAAACAGTTACGGCCGATTTTATATCCGCGGCAAAGTGATTTATGCCGATTTGAGAATTTCATTTCCCTTAAGTTGAAACGAAAATGAAATAATTAAAATCGTGTTCCTTGAAAAATGTATCACGAAGGATGTGATACATTAATAAAAAAAAAAGATAAACATTATTAACTTTTGATTTTACTTTTTCATAATTTCAGTGATCGTTATCGATCGATTGGCAATTTTTTAATTTATTTTTTGATTCTACGTCTGTTTTATTGAAACTTTTTTTGTCCTCGAAAATTGGCACAACAAACGGCAATTGGCATATAATGCGTGATTGTTTCGATGAATTTCTGCATCAAAAAATCGTGCTGTATGGTGAAAAAATTTAATTTTTTGGCTTTTCATATTCGGCGTTTTCTTTGTTTTTTTTTATGTCCTCGCACAAAATTCAAATGCTCAAAAAATTCTGAAATAATCGTAAAACAAAACATATTTATCATTTATCGGTGCGAAAATTTTTACGCGACTAAATCAAGGGACAATGGATGCTCGGTATTGAATCTGGCAAGAATTTCTGGAGGAATTGAAATTTGAAAAAAGTTTTGAATACTTCCGAGAGCCCGAGAACTTCTGCAAATATTTGGCCATCGGGCCCAAAAGTTTGTACATTGGACAGGCTATACATACGGGAACAAAAGTGCGGGGCATTCAATTTCACGAGAATCGCTCGAGGGGATTTCGAATTTCAATGAAAATTTGTATAAAAAAAAAAGAAATCCGTATAATCGCTTTGAATTTTCGCAAATTTTAATTCAAGGCTTATTATTTTCAATTTCAAAAATCGGCTGGCACTAAATTTTTGAGAAAAAACGCAGTAAAAAATGTCGGATTTTGCCAGATTTTTTTTTTCAATTTTTCAAAATTTTATTGTCCTATCGATGCATCGTTATACATGGAATGCGGAAAAAAGCGTGCAAATTAGAAATTTGCCCATTGCTTTGTCATTATTTTATCATCCACGCATTTCCTAAACGAGGATGATAAGCCAAAATTGAAAAACATTTGCACGTAAAGAGGGAGAAGGCTTTGTATGCGCGAGATAAAATAATAAAGAGTGGCAATTTACAAATTTCTAATTGGCACGCTTTTTTATTTTTTCATTCATTCAGGCTTTGGCGTGGGCCAAAAAGACGCGAAAGTTTCGTCGATAGTGCTGACCATCGGAGTTATAACGATGGCTCGGTCGGTTTTTCGACCAAAGTTCACACGCACGGGCGAGATCTTAATTTATGCGCAATCGTGTCGCGCCTCGATTTATTTGTTTTAACGTACATGGATCCGCACATACCAGGCAACAGGTATAGACTGTAATTGGCATCAGGAATCGAACGCGGTTGCATTCTCGCAACTCGCTTCGTATATATTTATATATTATACATACATTTTACATTATTCATTGGGCGGCAACGATTGTGGCCTCTATCTATATATATACGTTTGCCTGATCTTAATCGTGCGGCAATATGATTATAGATTTCTCAATCCTACGATTAAATCGACGATTTTGATATCACGATACGCGTATCAGTCCATCATAATTCTAGCCATCTTTTCTGTAATCTTTTACAGAATTAATTTTGCTTTTGAAAAAGGTTCAGAAGTATACCCGCTGAGCGTAAATTCAAGTTGGCGGGACTTTAGGGATCGAGCTTCAGCCGCCATCTTGGAAAATACGTTTTATCAAATATCTCTTGAACCGTGCATCGTACGACAAAAATTCTCTAAACCTTTTTTTTAGGCAATGCAATTTTCTACAACTTTTATTTGAAACTTTTTCCCATATAGAGCATGGTTTTTTGTTTATAGCGCGGCAAACTTTTCCAAACATGGTTATTGCTAAATGTATAGTTATAACGGTTGATGTAACAGTAAAAGTGGTGAAGTTCGGGAAAGTTCGCAGTGCTATAAATCAAGTACCATGCACTATACAGGAAAAAGTTTCCGATAAAAGTTGTAGAGAGTCTCATTATCTACAAAAAAGGTATTTAGTATTTTTGTCGTACGATGCACGGTTCACGAGATATTTGATGAAAGGTGTGTTTTCCAAGATGGCAGCTCGATCCCCCGCGTCTCGCCAACTTGAATTTACCAAAAGCAAAATAATTTCTGTAGAAGACTGCCCTATGAACCTACTTTTTTGGCTAGAATGACTGGACTATATTATCATATAGTTGGTGTAAATTTGGACTATCTACCATTTTATTTTATTTTTTATTTCAATCCTAATTCTTCACTCGAACCTAATTAAACATCACACAGGTAAACAAATCAATGATCACCACGCATAATTGACTAGCTTCGCATACTTTTCCTCAACAATTTTTATAAAAACTTTTTCGACCATTTTCATTGTTATTGTGATTTGTCCTGAATAAGATTTTTTTTTCTCCAAAAACTCGTCTTATAAAAAAAAACGTATTGAAACTCTCGACTGTTTTCGCGGCTAAAAGAGCGAGACTTTCGAGGAACACGAAATGACGAGATGATCATCGAGACGAAGATCCGACGAAAATAGAAAAGTGACTCCCGCTGAGTTTTTCGAGTGACCAAGAGAGAGAGCGAGAGAGAGAGAGAGAGAATAGAATTTTGTTTATACCTGTAAAGATTCGTTCGCGACTAATATACGTCTCTTTGAGATGAAAAATACAGAAGAGGGAGAGAAAGAATAAAAAAAATTGGCAAAGAGAAGAAAGCGAGATCTCCTCACTCGGAGAGAAGATGAAACGAACCGATGAGAGATCTCAAAAATGTGGGAAAAAAAGTCTTCGGGCCATTTGATTATACATATATACATATAATTATGTATATATATATATATATATATATATATATATATATATATATATATATATATATAAATGTGTGTCCATGAATTTTGTTCTTAGCACGGAAACGAAAGGGACTCGAGAATTCGTGTATGAGCTCGAGAGAAAAATTTACACGCTGATGTGAATTTTTTTATTGCCATAAAATTGGACACAAGAGAAATTTCGATGAAAAATTGCTCTACGAATTATAGCAATTTTCACACCCTCGTGTTATGGAATTTCGAGAGAAATTTCACTACCGATGAACCCTTGAAATGTCATAAACCATTTTGGAAAAAAAAAATCCAATTTATAAATAAAAATTATTATCCGACCAATTTTTTTATTTTTTTATTGAACTTCAGCAATTGTAGTTGGATTTTAATAATAATTATTATTAGACAGCAATCGTAATTTTTTTTTTGTATTTTGGAAGTCCAAACAGCTGGCAGTATTCCAATTATAACATTCTGTGAGAAATTTCAGTACCAATAAAATCTTAAAACGTCGTAAACCATTTAAAAAAAAAAAAAAGAATTTATCTTCAGCCGATATGCGAAAAAAAAATTCTTCTCTCTTGAAATTATTCCCAAATCTTCAAGAAAAAAAAATATATTACCCGACCAATACTTGTTATTGAACTTCAATAATTACGCTTGAATTTCAATTATTAATATTATTATTATTATTGTTGTTGTTATTATTATACACCAATCATGAAAATATCGTTAAAATTATTGTCGAAAGTCAACATGCACTTGTGGAAAAAAAAGAAACAGTATTCGTGGACCAGTCTGAATTTTAATATTTATCAGAGAACAATAGTAATTATCGGAATAATTTTTACTTGAATTTATCTGTTGCAAGAAAAACCGATTAGCTAAATTGCTATTAGAACTAAGCAATTTCCAGTCAATTTTTCATCCTCGTTATCATCGAAGACAAATATTAATTTTCATCTATAATTGTTATTGAGTTCAGCCGTTATTAAATTCTGACTGTCCCATCAGCAGTAAAGGCTCACAATTATTAATTGGAATGATAAAAAGTAAAGTTTACATGTAAATTTACGAGTGCATTCGTATTTTAGAGTTTTTTTTTATTAAAAATTTGTTCAATATTACTTTTTTCTTGCTCATATAGTCGTCAATCATTTTTTGTTTTCAAACTCAAAAATAAAATAACGAAAACTTTTTATTTTTCTTTACGACCCAGTCATCAATCATCTGGACTCAGATGGTCAATAATCCGAGGGCGTGAAAAATATCTTTGTCCCTCGTATACTATAATAGAGGATTATATATATATGATGAAGTATACGTGTCTAGGGGGGGAAAAAAAAAAATTCGAACCACACGTGTGCAAAAACCCACGCAAATGCGGTTTCTCGTAGCTGTCAGCATTTGTCAAATTGACATCAGCGCTTTTCCGTCTTGTTCTTCTATTTAGCGCTATAATCTCAAATGTACGAACGTCCAATGATCGTTGTACATTGAAAATTACAGTAAACCGAAACTCTTGAGCTTTTTGACAAACAACAGCACGCGATGTAATAATTTTTTATTCTTATTTTACATAATTTCGTAATTTTTTTATTTCATTTTTGTCGTATATAATTTTTAAAAATTTCATTTTCATTAATTTCATTTATTCTTCTTTTTTTTTCCTTCCTTCGCTCCATCTCGCAAAGTATTTTGAAAAAATAAATAAATAAATAATTACTTTCATGATTTTTCTTCTTTTTTTTTTCAATCATTTTTTCTTTATCATTTTATTAACATTTCATAAAAGTCATCGATCACAATGCATTGATTTTTTGATTTTTTTTTTTTCATACAATGAAACAAAATAGTTATTATTTATATCATCGAGTGTAACGTATGCAATTACGAATATACTGTCATTTTACGAAACCTAAATCGGTGATGAATTAAATATTAAAAAAATTTTTTTTTTAATAAACAAAAGGGGATTTTTTCAAATTAACTCGAGGCTTTACATTATCACACGTGTGACGAAAAAGACATGTGGCGTTGTAAAACACTCGTTACAAGGAAAATAAAAAAAAAAATAAAAAGGAACAAGGAAAGAAAAAAAAAGGTGCGCACGAGATCGCGTCCGTTATTTAAAAAGTAGGTCAGCGTATGTTGGACAGTCACGAGAGAAAGAGAAGACAGAATTCTATCTCTCTCTCTCTCTCTCTCTCTCTCTCTCTCTCTCTCTCTCTCTCTCTCTCTCTCTCTCTCTCTCTCTCTCTTGCAATTCGCAACGAGTGTTTTACGCGAAAAAACTCGGAAATTCCTGTATTAATTAAACGAGAGCAAAAATACAAAAAAAAGAGAGAGAAAGAACTCGGAATGTCCAGGCTAAAGAGGTAAAGAAATTCATCGAATATAGAGGGGAATCCCGAAGCCTCGCGAAATGTCGAGAAAATGCGAGAGTCACACATCATAGCCAGGAAAAAAAAACTTGGGAAACCGCACCTCGTTCTCTTTTATTTTTTTTCATTTTTCCCCTCTCGACTCGCGAATAACGTATTTGCACAAAAATGCTACCTCTCCACGGTGACGTCCCGCAGAAATGGACAAAAATCGATGGAAAGATAAAATAAAGATTGAAGGAAATTAAAGATTCATGAGCTCGAGTAATTTTTTTTATTTATTTGCTTACGAACGTTTTGCAAAGATTTCTATTGCTTTTTGTTTAATATCGGTTATGACGATTTTTGCTCATTCTTCTTTTTATTTAAGAAAAAAGTGTTTTCAAATGAATCTCGTCAAGCACCAGTACGAAAAAATTAATTATTGAAAACAAAAAAAACGAAATCAAAACCGTTCGAAAATATATTCTTTACGCGAATAGTCAGTGGAGTTGAATATTAGAAAAAAAAAATTCTTGACTCCCCTCATTAACGTCGGTACGACCTTAAACGATATTCTTCATTAACAAAAATCTCAATTGCCCTAATTGACGTGATTCCTGCCAGTATCCGTCAAATGGAATTAATGTTTTTTTCAATTTTTAATTTAATAAAAATAGAATAATAATTTAAACATCGTTTGCATAGGTTTCTTTAATTAATTAATTATTTAATTAATAATTATTTAATTAATTATACCAGCTTGAAAATTTGCATTTCAAACGTATATCACGTTACAGTGACGTCACAACACCCCAGTGCTGCAGCGCCTCTAGCGGTAAAATGTTGAAATTCAAGTATCCAATCGTTCCTAACCCAAAAAATCTTCGTAACTCGTAAATATGTAGTCTGTAAATGGGATTTAAACATCACTAATGTACGTGAACAATCGAAGAAAGTTAAAAAAATATTGTTTTGTACCATGTTGCAAAAAACACAACTGGTATCAACACCAGAAAATGAGTTTATTTGCGTTAGGAACTTCTTTAAATCTGTTCTTGGAAAATTTGCAGATGTCGCTTTTACGTATCCTTGATTATTTTTTTTTAAGTTGCAGCATACGCTGTAACGTATAATACACACACGCACACACTCGTGCACCAATATGATTTACTTTCGCGAATTTTATCACCGACGGATAAAGTTATCCAACGTATATCCTATCCTGTTAACACGAGTAATCCGTCGGATAACTATAATATCCGGAAGATAACCCTGAGTGAAAAAAAAAAACCGGACATAACCTTACACCCCAGTACCGAGGGGTGTTGTGACGTCACTCGGCCCGCAAAGCGCGTAAATCGCTTACAATTTTGATGCCTTTAGATATAATAATTTACTTGCTTATAGAAATTAATGCAATGTTTATTAACTTTGGAAAATATTTAATTATGACAGAATGATAAGAAGGAAAGGAGAAAATCGTTTACATGCAAGTTATTCTTTATTGCGAGAATTTTTACATTGAGCGATCAATCGGTATCAATGGAATATATTTATCGTAATCGCCACTATATCCGGCGCTAGTTCTCAATGTGCATACACTACCCACTTTGTATATACACTTCACCGGGTTTTTCATCTCCTCGGGTTGGCAGCGAGAGTTTCATGCGAAGGCACGCGTGATTTATTCCTCGCCGATTCACGTATATATATATATATATATATATGTATATATGGGCTCACCCTCGTATCTAGCATTCATCCATTATCGACGATAGAGATTTGCGATATCCCGATGGTTCGAGGTATACATATCTACCTACACACCGCATGCACGCTTTATTACATGGGGGTCGTCTATGGCAGCAGTTTACGTCTATAGTACTACACATTGTATATTATATGCATGTTTGTCCGTCGGCCATTCCACGCAAAACCGACAAATTCTTTATTTACAATTTTTTTTTATTTCATTTTTATCAATTCGTCACACAGCACCATTCGGGACGAACAAACTATCGAACAAAAAGTGTGTGTGCTCGAGAAGAATTAAAATT
The DNA here is from genome assembly GCA_963564615.1 of Rhorus exstirpatorius. Classification (NCBI taxonomy): domain Eukaryota; kingdom Metazoa; phylum Arthropoda; class Insecta; order Hymenoptera; family Ichneumonidae; genus Rhorus; species Rhorus exstirpatorius. The sequence continues at coordinate 26,888,805 of OY751321.1, forward strand.
AAAGAAATACTTTTTTTTTTACTTAACCCTTCGAAGATGTCTCACAAAATTTCGTTATCTTAAAAAAAAAATCACAAATTGCCACTTTATCTGGCAACAACCGTACGAATATTCGGTATTTTTTTTTTTTAATTCGTAAGGAGTAACTTTTCGTATCGATCTACAAGCTTGCTTGAAAGAAAATTGAATAAAAAAAAATGGCGAGTACCTGTCAATTTGGCTTGAAATGCCCCATACAAATATATACATATTATATATATATATATATGTACACATAAAAGTTTCAACGGTGCAACTTTAGCGAGATGAGAATTATCGTTGAGCGATAACCTTCGTAAACATGTATATACTGTACGAGGCAACAGATAAAACTTATACGAGTGAAAGCTTCGCGGGTCAATTGCATTCTCTTCGGAACCTCACAATTTGTCACGCTTCTTCTTCTTCTTCTTCTTCTTTGACTTCACCCCTCCTGTCCCTCGGTCATTGTTGTCTTGTCGCCTTCATATATATCCATACAATTTATGAAAATATTTCATCATGGAAAAATTGTATGATTCACGATATGTATAACAATTATAATTATTATCAGCATCGAAATTAAGTATAAGAATTTTATGAATTTACCTTTTCAATGAGGTACGTAAAATAACGGTATGGAGTGTTTAATTGGCGAAAAGGTGTTTAGATCTGATTAGATTCGTGCTGTAAATAATAAACGTCCGTCAGACTTTTCGTTACGCTATCCGACTCTCCTTTGAAGCTATATATATATATATATATATATATATATATATATATATATATATATATATATATATATAATGTGTGTACGTATGTATATATAGCTACGTGTATACAAATATCAACTCTGACGTTTTCTCGCTCTTTGTTCCACTCGGCTTGACTCGAGGTTGGCTCGAATCCCAAGAGAGCTCTCTCGGTCTTATGTTTCTCGGATCGTTCCTATCGTCGAGCGGGAAATATTTGACCATTATACATATCTACATATATCTCGATCTAAATCGTGGGATAAATAAAAGTGACGAAATTAAAATGAAAAAAAAAAATAGATTGAGAATTGTATTGAATTTAATTTTAAAAAATCTCTACACATCTTTTTTATCGATTGTACTATCGTGGTTGAATTACTCGATTGAAATTACACCGAGGCTTTGTAGATGAAACAAAAGAGCGAACGATTTCCCGCAAAAATACTCAATCACTGTTCCAAGTGTACTTGACAATTGCTTATCCTTTTTTTTTCTCTCTCTCTCTCTCTTTTATTTCAACTCTCTTCTTCCATCACCGATTTTCTCTCTTTGGACAAATTGATCGTAGAGCTCTTGAAAAATGAAAAAGAAAAAGTATCTCAAAATTTACAAAATGTAAAAAAATTTTTTTTTCTTTACTACAGTGAAATAATAAAAAAATAGATAAATGCGAGGATAAATTGCTATACTTTTTTTTTTTACACTTGTCACGACGAATGATTGTCGTTTTGAACATGCAATCATGTACTCGGAGTGTCTCTCGTCTTTTTCCATCATTTTTTTTTTTTTTTTCTTTTTTTCTTTCGTAATAGATAACGTTTCAAGAGTGCTATACACAGTGGCGAAAATTTAACGAGCAAAAGAAAATACGTCTGCGTGTTATTATACAGTAATAGAAATGAGGAAAAATCTCTCGAGCGTCTCTCACGTTCTCTCAAACAATCGTGTATGTATATTTGTCGGTGAGTTGTCTGCATTTTTGCAAAACGGGAATAGCCGCGACGCAATATAGAAGCGACCAAGGGTGATGCTCGGGGAGCTCGCGTAAACCGAGACTCGGAGGAGATTTCTCATGCTTCACTGGCTCATTATCTTTTCCAGTTATCCGCGGTATATAACCTCTTTTTTTAATGCCCTCTTTCTTTCTCTCTCTCTCTCTCTCTCTCTCTCTCTCTCTCTCTCTCTCTCTCTTTCTCTCCATTGCACTTTTCCGTCCGTTTTTCGTGTCAATTTTATCGTCATACAATGCACATACAGGTTAAAAAAAAACACAAAATATAAAAAAATCGAAATTAAAGTAGAATAAAAGCTTGTGTACGATAAAAATAGGAGTATAATAAAAATTGGAGTAAGATAAAAGTTGGAGCAAAATGAAAATTAGAGTAAAAAGAAAAGTGCGAGTTGAATAAAAATTGAAATTAAATCAATATTGAAGTGAGAAAAAATTGGAGCAAGATACAAGTTGGAGTAGAATGAAAATTGGAGCAAAATGAGAATTTGAGTACGATGGAAATTGGAATAAAATAAAAATTAAAGTAGAATAAAAATTTGAGTAAGTTAAACGTTGTAGCGGAATAAAAATTGAAATAAAATCAAAATTGGAGTAGGAAAAAATTGGAGTAAGATGAAACTTGGAGTAGGATGAATATTCGAGCAAAATGACAATTGGAGTAGAATGGAAATTAGAAAAAAAATGAAAATTGGAGTAGAAAAAAATTTGAGTGAGTTAAAAGTTGGAGCAAAATGAAAATTAGAGTGAAAGGAGAAGTTGGAGTAGAATGAAAATTGAAATAAAATCAAAATTGAAGTAGGAAAAAATTGGAGTAAAATAAAATTTGGAGTAGAAAAAAAATTTGAGTGAGTTAAAAGTTGGAGCAAAATGAAAATTAGAGTGAAAGGAGAAGTTGGAGTAGAATGAAAATTGAAATAAAATCAAAATTGAAGTAGGAAAAAATTGGAGTAAAATAAAATTTGGAGTAGAAAAAAAATTTGAGTGAGTTAAAAGTTGGAGCAAAATGAAAATTAGAGTGAAAGGAGAAGTTGGAGTAGAATGAAAATTGAAATAAAATCAAAATTGAAGTGGGAAAAAATTGGAGTAAAATAAATTGGAGTAAAAAAATTTGGAGTAGTTCAGCATGCTGTAGGATAATCAGCTTTAGCCTGCTTCATTTATGTCAGCCTACTCCGCACTTTGTCCCCCCACCACTGTCTCGTGCTTATCTAGTCTCGGGTATAAACATTAGTTTATAATAATAATAACAACAATGATAAAAAGTAATAATAAATCATAACAACACAAACAATCTAAACAATAATAGTAAAAACAAAAATAGAAACTATAAAAAAATAACAATCATAAACATAATAGCAACAATGAAATCAATAACAATAATAATAAAAACAACAATGAAAACAATAAAAATAATAGCAATACTAACAATACAAAAAATAAAAATAATAGCAATAATACATACGTAATAACTGCACTTTAAAGCATGAATTTACACACAAATGTATTTATTTTTTTATTTTTTTATTTATAACTATTTTATATGTTTTTTTTTATAAATGCGTAAGGAAATGTGTGTACGAGACTGTACATTTAGTAGATTATTACTATATCTAGATGCTATACCGCAAATGATAATCGCTTTCGCTGTGATTGCCTCGCTCAGCAACAATAGTACACGTTATTATACATGACATATATATATTCGACGCATAACTGCGATAGTAATACCCGATGTCTATATATACATATATATATATATATATGTATATTATATTGCACGAGGATATAAGAGGTAGACACTCCAGTGTTCCATGTACGGTTATAAACTTCTATGCAAATGTAGTACGGCTATTATTTATTAAAGGGGCTCTCCAAGTGGACGCGTCAAAAAAAAAAGGGTTACTCTATTGTATCTCATTGTTTTCATTGCATGTGTACGGTTTCTTCGACCGTTTACGTAAACCCATCGTATACGTTATCTCGTAACTGCAAATATGACCGCATTTAAAAAAAAAAAATAGTCATTATCAAAAATCAATAATTAGGCCAGGAAACGAGGATGATTGATACTGAATTTGGCTAGAATCGCTCGAGGATTTCAGATTTTAGAAAATTTTGAAATGTTCTAAATATTTTTGTACGCGCTCTAACTTCCGTAAATTTGAGGCTATCGAACTGAAATTTTTTACATAAATAGTAAAGAAGACAAATGCGGTCGGTACTGAATTTGGGTAGAATCCTTTGAGGAGTTCAGATTTTAGAAAATTTTGAAATTTTCTAAATATATTTGTGCACGCTCTGACTTTTGTAAATTTGAGGCTATCAAGCCATCACTTATTACACAAATAGTCAAGGTTACAAGTGTACTTGTTATTGATTTTGACTAGAACCGCGTGAGACGTTCAGATTTCAGAAAATATTAAAAATTTCTGAAAATATTTGTACACGCTCGAACTTTCGTGAATTTGAGGCTATCTGACTGAAATTTTTTGCACAAATATCCCACAAGATAAGTATAGTTGACAAGTGATTTGAATATAATCCGTCAAAGGGTTTAAATATTTAAAAATTTAAAAAAAAAATCCAAAATGTGCACTCTAACTTTTGCAAATCTGAGGATATTGATTCGAAATTTTTTACACGGATAGTCTAAGAGACAAACATGTTTGGTATTAAATTTGACAAAAATCCCTCAAGGGCTTCAGATTTTACAAAAGATTTTCAATTTTTTTTTAATGTGCGCTCTCTGACTTTCCCAAATTTGAAAAATTTCCTATAGCCTTAAATCGTGGAAATTCGATAAAAATTAGAAATTTTCTCATTGTTTCACTCGGTATGTTATCTTACTCGCTAAGCTTCCTCTCTATGAGGAAGCCAAGTATGGAAAATCTACTTGCCAATACTTTGCTTTGCGAGCAAAATAAAATAATGAGGAAGCAATTTGCAAATTTATCATTCGTACGCTTTTTTTTCCTATTTTCGAAATTAATCATACGACCACATTAATGACATTTCTCGGAAAAAAAAAATCCAGCTCGATCCGATTATCGCTCGTGGAATGTACAATCCACTTGACTTTACTACGAACCCGAATATCATTTATACAGATAGCTCAATATATACATAGGTATATACTTACATATATATTATGCATATATATATACATATACATGGTTTATATGATAAATAAGTGGCAGGCTCACGGTAAAACGTCGCGTGAACACAATCGTGACAAAGTGCCTTCGTTATTATGACATCAGTGAGAAACGTTTTTGCAACGTTTAACCGGCGCTCCAAGCGTCCAGTGTCAGCGAGCGAGAGCGTTTTTTTTTTCTTCGTCTTTTTTTCTCACCGAGGACGTGAAGAAGAAAAAAAATCGTCGGCAATTATTTCTCGGTGGTTTGCAATCTTTCGTGATAATACTCGGGGGACGAGGTAAACGAAAAGAAAAAGGGTTAAGTGTCCCCTCCCCCCCCCCCCCGGTTGGAGGTCGTATAATCGTTTATTGATTAAAATCAAATATCCATCGACTTTCCGGAATAGCGTTACAAGCACGTTGTTTTAGTATGGATTTTTTTTACCATCTCCTCTCGATGCTCGTCAAGCTCTGTGTAATAATCGTCGAGCCTCATAAAAAAATGTTCATAATTATAGATCGAATTGAACAAAATTTTTTAAAAAACCACATAAATATTCTCCAAACTAACGTTCCTGACTTCCGATATCGTCACCGGAGCACTCTCGAATACACCGTCGAACAATTGAGGCTTAAAAAAAGAAAAAAAAAACTGAATTGGTAACTGAACATGCCGTCTTTAATCTCTAACGTTAATGTTTATTTGTTATTTGCATTCCACGAAAACAAAAGAAAGGAAAAAAATGTAACGAAAAAACTATAATCATCATTGATACCTTCATTGCATTTTTTTAAAAATAATTTTAATTGTCCAATGCATCGGAAAAATGATAATTTACATTATGGATTACAAAAAGCTAACATTCCCAGTGACAAATACTGTCATTTTTACAAAACACACTTTCACTTTTACAAAATAATTCTTAATAAATTGTAAAAAAAAATTCCTTTTTTTTCACAACTCAGCTACTCGCAATACGAACGCATATTTTTTATTCTTCTTGCAATATACACTGATCATTGTAAAACCAATCAATTAGAGACGAAAAAAAGGAAGGAAACAATGATTTTTTTTTTTCAACGTAAAGTGCCAATATATCTCGTTACACACTGACCGTGTATACCTATATACGTGCCTAACGATATTTCCGTGATCTAATTTTCCTTTGGGACTTTACGTTTAGCCGAGGGAAACATTGCATGGGGTTTGAAGCGTGGAAAAAGCTAAAGCAGGAAGTCTAGCTTTTCTCTGGTATAAAGCAAAAGAGAGAGGGAGAGAGAGAGAGAGAGAGAGAGTGAATAAAAGAGTGGCGAGTCGAGTGTTACCAGGGGTTGTAAGCTGCGCGCGCGCGTTCTTTTTACCATCGAGGCTGGCTCGACACTCGACAGTTATGCCAGGCAGTGTGCGTCGCCAGAAAACGTACGAGTGGGACGAAGAAAGGCTTACTCGAGAGTTAAAGGGAAAGGGAGCGAGATGACAAATAGAAAACACTCTCTCTCTCTCTCTGTCGACGAATTCTGGAACTTAGTATATGAGAGAGAGAGAGAGAGAGAGAGAGAGAGAGAGAGAGAGAGAGAGAGAGAGAGAGAAGCAATATAAGAACAGAGAAAGTGAGAGAGTGCTAAAGGAGAAAAGAGAGAGAGAGCAGTATAAATATAGTAACAGCGATGAAAAGAGGGAGACAATATAATAACAAGAGAAGAATGGAAATGAGAAAGATGGAGAGGAGCCTTACAATAGAGCCAATAGAGTAAACAAGGATGGAAAACGTCAGGCCAAAGTATCGGTAGTATACCTTTCTCTTTCTCTTTCTCTCTCTCTCTCTCTCTCTCTTCTCTCTCACTCTCTCTCGTCTCTCATTCTCTCTTTGGGTGTGTGTGTCTGTGTAAGAGTCTCTACCGACAAATACAACGACACCAGCAACCAGAGTGAAGAGCAGGTAGAATCCTGGGGTAGTCGAATCGTCCATACCCCGCTTATACATATATACATGGGAGCGAGAGGGAGAGAGAGACAGAGAGAGAGAGAGAGAGAGAAAGAGACAGCGATAGCTCAACGACACTGGCGTAGACTCCAGTGGGCAAATTCAATGCAGTATTCATCTCTACGAATCTCAACTTATCTCTCTTTCACTAATCTTTCCTCTCACGATATTTTCCTTTTGCGTATTCAACGACAAACAAGAAGGAAAAAAATGGGATTTTCACATTTCCATGATATATTCGAAAAATATCGAAGCATTACACGGATCGACGACCTTCGATCTTTTGTGCTTTGTTGTAATTATATTTTTTTAAAAATCGATTCACAATTTGACGGATTTTTGAAATTTTTTTTCGAAAAATATTTGTAAGACCTTCCAAAGGTAAAATTTTGGGACAGTGAACTGAAATTTCACAGGTTGATCGAACGGAGTCCGTGGGGATGCTTTGGGTATCGAATTTAGAAAAAAAATCGATTACGATTTTACGAAATTTCGAAAATGTTTTTGTTTTCTTTTCTTTTCGAAGACAGTCCCCATTGACAATTTGACTCGAGTGAAATTGGTGCTCTGTCGATGTATAATTTTTTGCACGACAAAAAAAAAACACAATTAACGTTGACGAAAGAAAATTTGGCGAATGATCGTAAAATTCCTACTCGTTTGTCCCCCGAGAGCTCGTCGCATCTTTCTTTTCCCTCCGTCATATCTTTCTTGATGTCGTGCCATCGATTTTCACGCCAATGGCCTCTTCTCGCCTGGGCTCTACGTTTGCGCGTGCGAGAGAGAGAGACAGAGAGACACACAGAGAGAGAGAGAGAGAGAGAGAGAATGAGCGAGCGAGCAAGCGAGCGAGCGAGAGACGATGCAAAGGGGGGAAACACGTCAAGAGGGAATGGGGAGTACTATGAACACTGGTTCAGTAAACGCCAAGCGGTCGGCCTGTTGGGCGGCCTGGCGACGACACAACTTTTTTTTATGAGGTTTCGTGTGAATTAGTGGAGAGAGAGAGAGAGAGAGAGAGAGTGAGAGAAAGAAACAGCTTTTAATTTATCGGTTATATCGAGGGCTACATTGCCAACGCGTCGAATAATTCACGCGAGTGACTATACCTCGTGACCCTTTTTTCCCTCGTTGCCCCATGATCCATCTCTCCCCCCTCCACTCCCATGCTTCATTCGTCGTCTTGGTGCGAGACGAGCAGTTGAGGACGCGCATTGATATAGATCGTTTCTAAGCCCCTCCGTTTGTGATACTCGGTTCTCGTCAATTTTCCAACGTTATCTCGTTGTTAAAAAAAAAAAGTGTCGTACCGATGGAATGACAAGTGTGGATATATGCATATGAGTAGATTCGCGAGTGTGTTGTATGTATAAAAAAAAAGTAACACATATATGTATATATATATAATATATCTATATGTATACATGCTTAATAGCGTGTGGTGAGTGATGCCAAGCATGGCCACAATTCCTCACGATATATTGTGCTCGTCGATAATATCTGCTGTGTGTACATGTGATTTTTATACGTGAAATATATTCAGTGTATTTGTGTACATACATATGTATATGTATTATACATATACATAGATCTACGGTGTTTAGTTCGGTAGAGTGCGTTTGATTACAGCGCCACGAGAGTCTCTCTCGTATCGGAGAGTATCCCGCTGAGATAACAGGATTAAAAAAAAAAATATATATATATATATATATATATATACATATATAAATAAAAATCAACCGCATCAAGCAGAGATGCGATGTTGCTGGGATATGGAAATACGTGTACGAGGATTGGATGCGTGATTCATTCTCGTGGGGAATGAGATCGACACTTGCGTCAAGGTGATTTTGTGGACTATTGATTTTTTTCCTAAACATTCTTTTTTATTTTCAGCATTCCCGCTAATTACCGAACTCCAAAAGTTATAATAATGATTAAAAATTATTATTATCAATTAAAATTAATAATAATAATGAGTTATTATTATCATTGTTAGATTCGTGCAAGGGTATTTAATTATTGTAAAATAACATCGAAGTTATAATTTCCTAAATTCATTACTGAATTTTGGGGGAAAAAAGAACAAAAATCTGTCCAAGGATTCAAATTTTATACGGGTATTTCTTCTCTCGATTTTTTTTTTCTTTCTTATATACACGGTGGCAATATATCTCTCCCTCATTCATTTTTCTTTTATTTTCCCTCCGTTTGGTGGTTCCGCCGCCGATGAGATGGCTGAGTGAGGTAGAACTTGTCTTTCTCTCTCTCTCTCTCTCTCTCTCTCTCTCTCTCTCTCTCTTTCTCTCTCTTTCTCTCGGTGAAGACGCTCGGAGAGCACGTTTCCGTGAGTCGATTCTTTCTTCTTCTTCTTCGTTCACGAATCTCGCTGTCCTCTTTCCTCTCGATATCCGGAGGCAAAGCGAACATACAGCAAGGGATACGAAGCAAAAGCGACACGAGAGAGATACGACGAATGAGGCCCGCAAGGAACGAGGCTTCGTTGCGCATATGCGCTTGCGCACGCGGTCAGAATATCTCTTATAGATATATGTATATTTATACATCGACGTAGCACACACATCGTGCGATGTTTCGTCCGGCGCTTTCTTATCCTCGGTTTCTTTACTCGCTCATATATATATATATATATATATATATATATATAAGCTCGTATAAGTATACGAGTTTAAATAAGCGAGAACGAAAAGCCACAGTGGATTACCTACCAACGCGCGGACAAAGAATATCGTAACGCGCTCCTTTTGGCTTCTCTCTCGAGCACATATTTGCCCCCTCGAATGCACCACTCTCATATATATATATATATATATATATATATACACGTGTACTTCCAGTACTACCCAGCTATATATACAACTTTTCAACGAGCATATAGCGTACTACATATACGCTTGATTATTCCATTTACATAATAATTAACCCTTAAACCCGAAAGGTGGATCATTTTTGGCCGAGACGATTTTAATTGTTCGAATAGAGTCGAGGAATATCCACCACTTCGTAGTCACCCCCAATAATTATTTCAGATTTTCTTTTTCATTGGCGTTGTAGCGGAAGGTTCAAAGATAGTATGTGAATTTTTATAGATTTTTTATAAAACGTTAAGTTGGTGGAAAACGAGCCGGACCCACCTTTTGTGTACGTGGGTACCAAAAGAACATTTTGGGTTTAAGGGTAAAGAATGCACTAAGAAAAAAAAAGTTTTTTTCGATTTTTCAATTGCAGTAATCGATATGCAGACGGTGTTTAAATTTTTTTTTTTTTTTTAGTAATTTTTAATGCAGTTCTTCTGAAAATTACTGAAAAAAGCAACATTCGTATTTATGTATTTATGACTGCGCTGGAGAAATTTGTTGAAAAATTATTTTCCTCCATTTTCGAAACTTCAAAATTTAGGTTATCGAAATTGAGATTTTTTGTTTAATTTGATCACGTATTCACAAAATTTTTCTCATTCGAGTGAAAAAAAAATCCTCGCTGAGCTCTATCCGGGCGATATCGGGGGCTTTAATTTTTTTCAAAATTAATTAGGCAAACAAAAATATTAGTAAAGCATTGTTTTAATGATAAAACTAAATTCAAGGATGTATGAGCCACATAATTCCAGTTGAAAAAAGTTTTGGTGAGCATTTCAAGTACTTCGCGTTGAAGCAAAAATTAAAAAAAAATCAACCATATTGAAGATGATAATAATATCGATTTCCAATGATAAAAATGCTGAAAAACGATCAAAAAATTGTTTAAACAATAAATTGTTGCAGAAATTTCCGGTAAAAATGTTTTTCAATTATATGTAACAAATTCCTCGATTTTTCTGAATACATATGAATTTTTCAAGAATTTTCTTATGACTTTTTTTATTTTTGTTTTTGAAAATTTGCAATTTTGACAATTGCATGAAAAGTGGTGAACTTTGGATATGTTCTCGTACAAAGGTTAACTTCACGAAGTATCCGGATCATCAAACGAATACTTTTGTAAGCACAGTTTTTCAAAATTCTAAAAAACAAATTAAAAACCGTAAGAAAATTCTTGAAAAATACATACCTACTCTATGTATTCAGAAAAATCGAGGAATTTGTCGCATATAGTCGAAAAACATTTTTACAGGAAATGTCTACAGCAATTTATTGTTTAAACAATTATTTGATATTTTTTCGGCATTGCTATTATTGAAAATCGATATTATTATCATCTTCGATATGGTTGATTTTTTTCAAATTTTTGCTTCAACACGAAGTACTCGAAATTCTCACCAAAACTTTTTCGACTGGAATTATGTGGCTCATACATCCAAAATTTAAAAAAAATATATTTTTATAACTGTCAATTTTTTTTTTAATAACAAAACCTTCATCATAGAATGTAATGTGGCAAAGTTAAGGATTTTGGATAGACTACTTGATCGTATAAAAGCAACGCCAGTGGCAAAACACTTTTGGCTTAATAATGCTTTGAATTACGATTTCACTGTTTCTCATTTTCTTGTAATATGCGTGAGGATAAATCGTACAGTGAGACTCACTGTACTTTGCGAAGAATTTCTCTCGTTCAATCTTTCCCTCTCGTATTTACGATTTATTGCTTTCTCTCTCTCTCTCTCTCTTTTTTTCTCTCTCATTCTCGGTGTTTAACCGGTATGCACTTAGACGTTCGCCTCCATCACCTTTTCCACCTTTCTACCCCCTTGCAGCTCCTTCGAATCTTCTTCGAATGTTGGCAAAGTACCAGAAACACGAGAGATCTACCGAATAAGTGATTCTCGTTTGGGTCGGTACTCCCCCCCCCCCCCCCCCCTTCTTCCCTTTTGGCGATTATCCTTTCCAGCTATAGTTACAAAATTTTTGGGACACGTCCCACCAACTTGATGCATTTTCATTCGAATTAATTCAATTCGAAATGCATTCAATACTTGAAAAATTAATGAAACTCGAAATTTGAAAAATTCACGAATTAATCTCAAAAAATAATTAAATCAAGTCTCTTGTGATAATGGTAATTTATTCGTATTGTGATTATTTCATTTTTTCGTGTTTTTTTTTTCTAACAATTCTCATGGAACATTACGAAACAAAAAAATGAAAGAAAAAGAATTTATTTAAATCGTAATTTTCTGTGGTAAAGTATAAACGACGAAGATATTCAATAAGTAAAGCCACGAAAGGGAGTTGTGATTTTTTTTTAAATCGAAGAGAATTTGATTTTGTTTACATACAGAATTTTTTTTTTTGATTAATTGTTAAAAATAGCAGTACCGATTTAATAATTTACTGAACTACCTACTGTTTGCCGTTGAAGTTGAAGAAAAAAAAAATGATGAAAAAATCGCGACTCTCTTTACAGTCTCAAATTTGACACAATATATTTGACGACCAAATTGTATTTACAATCGAGCGTATATATTTCGTGCCTCTCGTTCTTTTTTTTTCCGAATATTTTATAACGGATTTTTTTTTCCGCGGTCCTTACGCCTATCTCCTTTTATCTCTCCTGGTCAAGCGAGACGAACCATGGGGCTTTGGAAAGTACGACCTCGTCATGTTGGGTTTTATATGGCTCGAGAAGGCCTCGAAAAAGAAATGGTCTCCCTGTGGGCCTTTTCGTGTATACATAGTAGTCGTTCGACGACCTTCGTTACCCCGAAGAGACCCTGACAAAGTGCTAAAATCAAGTATCGTCTTATTCGTTACATGGAAAAATTTATGTTCCAAGATTTTTATCACAAAAATAAACATGAAATACAAAGTTTCGAAATAATTTGAATTAATTTGAATATTCATTTTTCAAACAACTCGTAATGATTTTTTTTTCTTCATTTTCCAAAAAATTTCTAATAAATATTCCATAAAATTAATATCGAAAAAAAAAAAAAAATGATTAACCCAAATTATTCACACTCTCATATTTGGAAATCAAATGACAAATATAAATTGAAACAAATGTAGTAATTAATGGTAGAGAATAGTTTGGAATAATTTTTTCTTTCTCAACGAATAATATATATTTATTTTTCGAATAATTCTTGCATCAATTTTTTCGAATTACAAATTGCAATTTTTTTTGTTTTAACCCTTAAATGGTAACGGGGGGTCATTTGTGCCTCGCCCAAACCGTCTCCCCTTGCTAGCTTAGAGAGAAAGGTGGGATATATTGTTTAAACAAATGATCAAATCAGCAATATAGTGATTGGTCCTTATTCTAGGATAGTTTATGAGATTTCATGAATTTTTCGGAATTTTTTAGAGCACTTAAGAGCACTTTTCAAAGCGCCAGGCACGAGTTACTCCCCCGTTATCATTTAAAGGTGCCGAAAAACACGTTAACATTTAAGGGTTAATTAAAAAAAAATCGTAATACATTTCTTGATAAATGTATGATTAATTGTCCACGTAAATTTTTTTTCTCACTTATATGCTGGGTGTTAGAAATCGATCAACGTGACGAAAATATCTAAATGAATTTATGTACGTATGTATATATATAATACATGTATAAGAGACGATCGTAATAGGATCAATCGTAGAATGAACATCTGCGACCCAATATATCGTACAATGGTCGGGTCTCTAAGCTCTCGATGGAATTCTTACACGTGAAAAACTTGCCTCAAACTTCTAACACGCACACACACTATATATACATACATTTATGTACATATATTGTGTGTCACTCTCATTTTTCTCATTCCACGAGTATCTTTGCTGAGCACATAGAAACTCTGAGCTATTTACCATATGACGAGGCTGAAACTCGACATTTTCGTACGTACCGTTTGAGCGCGATAGGGCCAATGCAGCTGCAATGCTTGGCAAAAGTCTCTCTCGCCCCAGAACACTGTATATGCGGAGCCCGTTTGCGGTTGTGTTGTACGTTTGTATAATATGTTGCAGCACGAAACGCCACGTGAATGAGTTTCAAAGTTCTTCGAGCTCTATAGAGCTTTTTCACGATCTCTGTCGTTCGTACATTGAAACATTAATTTTACAGAATGGCTTATCTCCGATGAGGAAAAAAAACCGAAAAATATAGTCTCTTTATATTTACAACTGTTGAATTTCTTGGTTTTTTTTTTCTTTTAAATGTTTGAAGTGGATATTTTAAAAGTGTAAACTTTTAAAATATCTATATTTTTTTTTGCAATCTTTACGAATTTGCTGTGAGATTTTGCATTCGATTAGACTCGAGCGATGGGAAAAATTCGTTGCACAATTTTTCATAGGAAAAGTAATTTTGATAAAGATCGATCTGGAGTAAAGAAATTTTACATTGTGTTATTTACGAGGTTATTTAATTACGAGAATGATTAAGCTCATTTTTACGATTTAGGTATCGCTGGATAAACAAATGGTTTTAATTTTTTTTTTGTAACTATTATCGTACTGGTCAATGAATTCGTAAACAATTTTTCGACAAACAAAATGGGCTGTCACTTGGCAAGGTCGAATCGATATGCGAAATTTATAATTTGATCACAGGACTTGTATAATAATTTAATTATTTATAATTAAATTTTTTTTAAATTTATAATCATAGTTGCCCTGAATAAAAAAAAATATTTGCAATTAATACATAATTAATCGTAACAATTAATACGTATTGATTATGAATATTGTTTTTAATTTACATTCAATTTTGCTCGTAATTAATTGAAAAATTTAATTAAAAATATCACGAAATTAACGAGCACGATATGATGATTAAATTAAAAAAAAAAAACGTTAAATTTTCTCCGATCATTCATCTCACGACTATCATCATGACGACCACTGTGCATATATATATATATAAAAGACATAATTATGGTATATAACGTTGAACGAGAGAGAGCAGATGGAATATACGAAAGAACGAATGCATTACCAGTTTGTGCCCACAGCCCCTATTTTCTCACCCCTCTCTAATTCCACTTGGCTCCAAGTTCTTCATTCTCACTCTTCGCTCCCCTTGTACTAATACACCATATATACCCCAAAATTTTCCTTCCCGAGACTTTTACTTTCCCCTCCGCGTGTCTATCACACACGCGAGAATCGAGAGAGCCGATAATTTATCGTTCCGGATCGCCTTCCGATCAGTTCTGTACAGAAAAAAAATTTTTTTTGCAAAACAAACCAAAAAAAAAAAACATGTATGCAAATTTAATTGAAATAATAAAATTACTCGATCACTTCGTCACACGAGAATCATGTCGCGAATTCATTCAATTGATTATTTAATGTTTTTTTTTTTTTTATTATCAATTGTTTCGAAGTCATTAATAAAATTCGAGTGAAAAAAAAAGTTTTCAAAACGGAACATTAATTTCGATAAGACTCTCACGAACCTTGATAAATATTCAGAAGGCAATTAAATCTATAAATACTTTTTCAAGTAAAATATATATAGATGGTTAAATTTCATAGGGGCGTATAAGCTATGCTTATACATAACCGATACGCCCCTTTGGCATTAGTTCATCGATATATATATATCAATCACTCCTTTATTTGATTCGAATTAACGTTTTTTTTACACATGACGAAACATCAAAGTTTCTCTTTCAATATTATTGGCAGACATTCAATCATCGATCCCACAATATTGCGCAACATTCTCATAATCCTTATCAGGTCTGATACGATATATATATGTACATTTTTTTCCCTCGCATATAATATAGCTCATAATAAAAATGTCCCAGCCAAAACTCACAGGTGGAAAATACAATATGTGAGTTTACACGATAAACATGGATAAGCATTGTGCAAACGATTTTTTCAACGTACGTACATCGTAAAAGAAAAAAAAAAATTCGTTGACATCACCCAGTGATTAAAAAACATCCGAAAAAATACGTATACAGCTGTATACTATTTTGCCAGCATAAATTTACACATTTTACACGCAATGATACGTTTTAATTTTTTTTTTTATTTACTGCATTCTTCCACTTTCAATTATTTTCAAATTAGTTTATTTGCCAGCACGTAAACTTAAAATATTTCTTATTCTTCAAAAAACAAATTTAAAAAAAATAATAAAAATTTTCCAAAATTACACTGCTCTCATAACTTTCGATGTAGTCAGCTGAATATTTTTTTTGTATGACCGGAGAAAATTTCTTTGGACAATTAGCCATTTGGGATTTTCAATACCATTTTGTTTTTTGCATAAAAAAAGATGTTTTTTTTTTTCGTATTTTTGACGTAAAGCCCTTAAATCTGGGTTTTATATGGGCTTTATTCTGTCTCTCTCTCTCTCTCTCTCTCTCTCTCTCTCTCTCTCTCTCTCTCTCTCTCTCTCTCTCTCTCTCTCTCTCTCTCTCTCTCTCTCTCTCTCTCTCTCTCTCTCTCTCTCTCTCTCTCTCTCTGTTCGAGTAATAATAGCTCTTTTCACGAATCGTCCAGGTGCAATGGCTCCGATACTTTTGGCTCGCACATGCTGTATATAATTGCCATTTCGGGGCCTTCGGAAACTCACCAAGTATATTCATTACACATACCGGGTGAAAAAATTCGGGCCAATGCCGATTCAATTGTAAAACACACACACAGGTTACAATAGACTATATCGTATACGAAAATATATTTTTTTCTCTCCTCGTATTTACTCTCGATGTATAAATAAACGACGTTTTCACGTGTTAAAGTCGAACACATTTATTCCGAGCCCTCAATCGATGAATTGATTCGAGATATCGTATTATCGTATATATGGCTCGTTATACAATTCATTAATAAAATTCATTCCACGATTATTTTTCACATTGCGAAGAATCGTACATATAAAATTTTCCGAGATATTTTTTGAAAATAATAATGCCAATTTGTTTGGATTAAAAAAAAAAAAAATTAAACTTATCGACTAAAATTATAAGCCCAAGTGTAATATTATATGATTAATTAAAATTCAATAAGATTATCATACGATTAATTAAAAATTTTTCGTAATTATCAAAATGCCAGTCTCTACGAAAGAGTGTAAACGAAGAAAAAAAAAATATTCATGAAAATTCAATAGCGCGAAATTTGCATAATTATTCACAATTAATCGATATGATGATCGAACGAGGCGTTCGAAACGTCGATCGATGATTTTTTTTTTACAATTTTCTTTTTTTTTTTGTCTCGGTTGACTCGCGAAGCAAGAGAGCGGCGTGAATTGTCTCGACAGACGTAATTTGATCTCTGATCTTGTATTTTATATTCATAAAGACAAAATTATAAGTCAGTTCGAGCCAACGGTCAGGGGGGGGGGGTATAAGCGGTAAAGGGGACGACGAGTTTATGGAGAGAAAGAGAGAGAGAGTGAGATTCGTCGTTGCTGCATGTGCTTAATGTCTGAATCACGTGCCGTCCGACTATTCTTGCTACGTGTCACTCGGCTATGGCCGGAAGAAGCCTCGTGCAGCGAGCAAACACGAGAGAAAAAGTCAGACAGAGAAAGAGAGAGAGAGAGAGAGAAAGAAAGAGTGAGAGGGAAAAAGAGCCTCGACGATGGTGGCGGCCTCGTTTTTGTTGGAAAAACGCGCGATAGCGCGAGTTACGTGCTATTGTATATGCATACCTATATATATGCATGTATAAGCGATTATATACCCGCTTAAGGTCACACAATTAGTCGTCAATTCGATGAGTGAGACTCCGAAGGATTTACTTTGTATAAACGAATCGTCTATCTCTCACTCCTCTCTTCGTTTCGTTGTCATCGAACGTGTATATCTTTTTAGTAATTCTTTCTCTCTCCCTCTCTTTCTCTCTCTCATAAGCTCTTATCTCTCAAAGTTAATTCGTTATCACGATAAGCTCACAATGTATATATTCGCATTAAATAATATATCGTTTACACAAGAGAATATAAAACGGCTGATAAATAATATTTACAGACGTTTTTTTTTTTTTTTTAATTTTCCAATGATTGTGCCAGCGAGATTCCTACAGGAGGCCAATTACCCTTGTCAAGGAGAGGGCTAAAAAATTTACGTAAAAGAAAATGTAAAACTGTAAAATAACAGTAATTGCGTGAACGTCCAATGGAGCAAAATATTATGTTTTGTGTTCTTGGTTTATGTTGGGTATAAAAAATAATACCAATAATAAAGTTGTGACATAAATGAAATTATGATTTTAACATAAATGGCTTTTGTCGAGAAGTCGATTTTTTTTTTCTAAAAACTTCTTTAGATCTGCTAACGTTAACTTTCATCACAAATATTTGGAAAATTAATTAAAAAATTTATTTATGTGATTGATATAATTTTTTGCTGGAATAACCATGAAAATTTTAAGTGACAAGGAATAATATAATTCACATGAATAATTGGCTCGATAATTACGTGAATTATCATGGAATGTAAATCATGTATGATTTTTTCAATCTATCGCGAGTTGGATTGAGAAAATGGGTAATTGGAAATTTGATGTCACTACTAATCGTTCATTATTCACATCGATAATTTTCCACTCGAAGAGGCAAAGATTGTTTTTTTTTTCACAGCCTTTTTTGTGTCTATTGACACAAAATTTATTTACGCATTATGCATTTATGCAGTTTGCTGAAACGAATGAAATATTACTTCGACATCATTTTTATTCATTTGAGTAGTCTACAATTTTTTTCTTTTACACTAATGGAGTACAGTACACAAAAATAATGCATATTGATATTTTAAAGATTAAAATTTTTTTTAAATATCGTATACTCATTTAAAATTAATCAAATGAATATACTATTGTTATAACACGTGTGGTATAACACGTATTGTTATAACACACATTTGTGATGAATTATCCATGAATTATCGTAGATAAAACGATATAATTATAAAAAAAAAACGATTGAAGGTAATTTGCATTGATCGACAGCAATATTACCTACCATGTTTGTTTTTATCCGTATAAAGTAAAATTTCGAATTTATTTTTCTGCCCCATCGTGGAATTTAATTTTTTTTCCCCCCGTCGGGCTACGCCATTGCGCGCGCGGATCTCCGTGGCGAGAATACAGGCAGTCTGAAACCCCGGAGTCTAGATAGCCGGGTAGCCGAAGAATGGGGTGGGGGGAGAGCGCGATGCCTCAGTAAGCGCCAAGCGCTCGAACCGCTGACGTGTATTTTTTTTTCACCGCTGTTCTTTGCAGTGTGAAAAAAACATTCGAAAAATTCATAAAGCCTCTCGCCGGTCTCGAAAAAAAAAAAAACGTTTTTTTTTTTCATATATATCTTACACAAAAAAAAAACGTTAACAAGAACGAGTTTAATCGCTCACGTTGTGGCTGTCAAAGCAATGGAATTTTTTTTAAACGCTAAAAGCTTCGTCTTAATTGACCGGACGAGTTAATCGGAGTTATTTAGCGCTTTGCTGTGATTATCTGCTTCGTTATACCGTAAATTACAAATGTGTTTTTATATGTTCTACGTCGACATTTAATAGCAGTGTCAGTGAGTCTGTGTTTTATAGATACACACACACACATGCAGAAACAGCCAGGAAGAGTTTTGTATATTTCTTTTTCTCGACCTGGCAAAGTCCCTCGTGCAGCTGAAACCTCCGGATTTATAGTGTGTGTGCGAGAGTGAGGAGAGAGGGGAGAGAGCGTGTTCCATCGAGAATCGTTGCTCGTGCAACGTCCGTGAGTGGTGTCAGCTGTGTAACGTGTATACACATATATATATATATATATATATGTGTGCTACGAGACCAAACAACACCATCTTATTTTTTTCTACATATATACAACATTGGCGTGTCCTCTCTCTCTCCATCCCCCCCACCTTTCTTCTCTAACCCTAATTTGAAATAATAGCCCAAAAAGAATAGGCAAGAAGAACGAGTATTCTGGATTTTTAACACTCGTGCTCTCGTACGAGCCAAAATGGTCGCTCGTGTTACGCGTCTCTCTCTGTGACGTGTGCGTGAACGCGAGATCTGTGAAAATCCTCGCGTGTGTGTGTGTGGAATATTATTTAAAAAAACGGAGAGAAAAGTAACATCAACAAAAATCTCGAGAGTTTGCATCAATCTTTTTGTTTATTTCGAACTTTATATTTCTTCGTCCTTTCTTTATCTCTCTCTCTCTCTCTCTCTCTCTCGGAGTCGTTCGAACGAGCGCTCCCTACTCTATTATCCCTTTCCCCTCTCCTCCCACCACGCATAATTCTACTCCCTCTTTCCTCCGCCATCGTCGCCACCGTCTCGAGCCGTGAAATTGGATTACCGCGTGGGACAAAGGATACGGTGTGTGCTCCCGCTGCTTACCACTACTATAATAAATATATTTACATGTTTACACATATACGACATGCATATACACACATACACACACACATATATATTTATACTGGAATATAACAAGTTTATGCGAGTTTATACATGTGGCTAGTGTAGGAGTTACACGAGTGTAGTACAAGAGGCTGTGGCGTGAGGATGATGGTCAAGAGAGAAAGAAGTATTCTAGCAATTTGGCGTTAAGTGCGCGGATGCGTCTGGACGCATTAGCGCAGTCTGTTGGGAGAAGAACGATTGCTGAACTTCTTATTATATACAGTTCGGACGAAAACATTATAGGTATATATATATATATATATATATATATATATATATATGCGTATAAAATAGGACGTATTATCTACATCGACAGTTGGCGAACAAAGAGGCTTTATCTGCACGATTTAACGCGTAAAACGATGCGAGTTAGGTCTTTTTGATGTTTGCTGAGAAAATTGATATAGAATAATTGGACGTGTAATCGAAAGATTATATGGGCTATTCCAGACGAATATTGATACATGTATTTACATATATCGATTTACAAGATTGTTTATATATATATATATATATAGGGAATTTCAGGGAAAGTTGAAGAATTTTTTCGATGCTATCGACCGTTTTTTTTTGTATATGGGGCATTCCTTTTGCATATGGGGCATTCCACGTAAAGCTTAACGGATTTTGGTTCGAGAAATTTTTGAAATGTTTTTAACGAATACAGGGCAGCATTTGAAAATCAGGATTGATGATAAGAATTGTTTTAAATTAATCCGAGAAAAATGAACTATACTAATTAACGATCCTATTTACATTGAGTCTCAATATAAATAATATTAATTATAAATAACGACAAGTTCTTGATAAAACATTCATGAAAAGTTTCTTTAACAAATATTCTGATTTTTTTTTTCATGAAACGGAATCACTAATAATTTTACAAACAAACTGTTTTAAATTACACATTTTTAAAAATTCTTTATTTTCGAAAGATTGAAAAAAAAAAAACTTTTTTCAACGCAACACATATTCGAAATTTTCCTCAAAAATATAGTTCTTGCAATCCCTCGCGCATGTGGACCTTTCCTCGTGGAAAATTAAACTTGTATATGGGCTGTTCCACGTGAAATTGAGCAACTTTAGGAAGCCATTTTTTTTTTCGAATCCTTCCAATTAAGGGACGAGCACCCATTCGAGTGAATTGAATATTTCAATAAATATTTTCCACGATAATTATGAATTATTGCGTCTCAAAAAAAAATTGTAAAATTCATTATGAGAGAACAATTTCTCTAAATCATTCATAATTATTTTTAAAACTTTTCGTATGAGGTTTTACCATTCGAATTAATCCCATTCGTACTCTAATTCGCGAATAATAATCAAAACGAAATTATTTCTCGAATTCCCAAATTATTTTTCAAGCTGCCTTTATCAATTTTTTTTTCCCCTCTTTTTTTCTATTAAAAAAAATCGTCCAAAAACGATGCAGAGAGTGGAATGCTCGTTACGTCGAGTACGAGAGAAAGAGAGAGAGAGACAAAAAGATTGGCGCGTTCGTCGATCGTGTTTTATTATCGCTCGGTGTGTTTTTGTACTATACGGCGCCCGAGCTCTCGAGAGCCTCGCTCTCGGTACTCTCTCTCTCTCTCTCTCTCTCTCTCTCTCTCTCTCTCTCTCTCTCTCTCTCTCTCTCTCTCTTTCTCTCTCTTTCTCTTTCTCTTTCTCTCGGATCGATGGTTCCGCGCTCCTGCGCCCACCACGCGCACCGGACTCACACAATCAGCAATTTTTTTTTTCTTCCTGTGTACGTGTATACCTTTTAACGCTCGCAACAACACGTATACACATGCTTATCGGAGCATTGTCCAGAGAAGGGTCTCTGGAGATGAATATTTTATTTTATTTTTAATTTTTTATTTTCCCCTCGATGCTCCGGGTTTGTGTGTATGCGCGTTGGAACTTAAACGTCGCCTGGTATCGAATCCGAGTGTTATTAACCGCCTAACGACCCCGGAGAGTGCGTATCAATGCGTTAGCCGAAACGAGTGATTTATTTCCTATGACAATTACAGACCTCTCTCTTTTCTCTCTCTTTTTCTCTTTCTCTTTCTCTTTCTCTTTCTCTCTCTTTAGAGATTATTCTACCTATTTTATTGCTTGTCCCTTAATGACCTCGAGGTCCTAAGCTCTATTGAATGACCCTCAGAGATCGAGGAGGGGAAAGAGAAAGGTCTATGGTGTACTCGAGGGGATTATACTATAAATGCAACGTGATACGATTTTGCTCGAAAAATTATTCAATGGTCGATTTTCAGAGGGGGGGGGGGGGGGGAATGCTGTACGAAACAGCGCGATCAATATATTTTCTCATATTTCATATTCACCCGCTACGTATATATATATTGTAGAGAGAAATGAATATTTCAAGTAATTCAGATTGGTCGTACGGTCATGCACAAATAGAGTTAAAAAATTTTGACAAAAGTCCTTCTACAGCCTTTGCCTATAACGAGCCATATTATTATTCATATTTTTTTTTCCTCGGTTTAATACAAGCACTTGAATAAATAAAAATTCATATTGAGATGAAAAAAAATTAATTTTCAGCAGGTTTATTTTTCATAAAAAAAAATGAAATAACTTTATTCGTTCTATTGGTTGGAAAAATTGTCTGTGACGTCACTGTAAGCGATTTTCGACAGAATTATGAAATTGAGGAATTTTTCAACATTGAGAAAAAAAAATATTATAAAAAATGTACTGGAATTGGAAAAAAAAAATAATAATGAACTTTGTTGATAATTTGCTCAGGCGAATTCGTGAAAAAAACCTTTTACAAATCGAGAGAGTTGTGTTAAATTTGTATTCGGTCATTATTGATGATTTTTCAATTTAAAAAATCTATTTTCATGATGAATAACTATAGTAATTGTTGTTGAATGAAAAAAAAAATTCGAAGAGTAACTCTTTTTCTTTTTTTAATTGAAATATGCTTTATTCCATTCCAATTTTAGTCTATCGTGGTTGTCTTTTTTGTGATGCGATTTTTCCAAAGAGACAAAGAGAGTTTGAGGGGGGGATTGAGAAATTAATGCAAAATGAGAGATAATACGGGCATCGCAGCTGTTGGGGACGAAATTAATTTGTGAAATTTTCAACTGCCTGGGAGAATGAGAGAGGAAAGGATCGTTGGATTAAAAAAAAAAAAAAAAAAAACCGACAGTTTGAGAGAAAAGTTGAGCACAGCACACGGTCGAGTTATTGCGAATCTCACTATACAATGCGCGATATAAAATAGAATTTCTAACAGCTCGCCCATAATGCCTTCTCTCTTTCGCCAACTTTTAATCCCGTAATTCTATGCAATTTTTTTTTATTCCTTTTTTTTGCTTTCCTTCGTCTGCTCTCTCATTTTTTTTTGCACGTTGTACCGACAATTTTAGGTTCAATATTTATTTTTTTATCAATCGAGAGATTGAGAGAAATATTTACATTGAGAAAAATCGTTTTGTATAATTTTTTTTGGACTGACTTACAATTTAATCGAATCGATCTATAGAAAATTGAAATTTTGACGGTAAATATGTATATATATTTTTTTGAAAATCCTAAATAAAAAATTGGCATACAATTTAGTTGAATTTTCAAATAATTTCGAAATAAAATTCCTTAATTATCTTATATACTATGCTAAGAATAATTCCAATCGGATAAAAATTGTCAAAGAGAATTTTCACAAATATTTTTATTAATGTCGAGTCCCTTGTTTGACTAATGTCGATCTTTTTTTTTATAACTACCATAAAATGACGTTTTTTTTTCATACTGCGATATTAATTCATACGTACGGAAATCGAACTCGTCATTCTACGATGGATAATAAATGACTGTAATTACACGCATATTTATGCGTATCGCCATTATTGAATTCGAGCGTGTTTAATTGGTCCATAAAATTACGATCAAATGTAGCCTGTACTCAAAGCTATACAAAAAAAAAAAAAAAATACGTGTGTATATGACCATGCTTTTCATGAAATGATAAATCAATGAGCAATAAAACGACAATGACGAAAAATTGCTCAGGAACGGGGGGAGGATTCAATAATGCGATGATACACGTCGTGAAATGGATAATGTGATCGTTAATCTCGGTATAAAGATTGACCCTCGTTTCGTATTATGTTGATGTTGTGAGAATCATCATTGGACGATAAAACGCGTTTCACATATAAATAAATATATGCATAATTCAAATTTAATTCAAACAATAATTACGGATAAATTAGTTATTGTTTTTTTAATACATTCGAATTAAATTTAAATTAAATATATTTCTGGAATATAAAATTACGAATTTTTTGCATATTTTTTCTTCCAATGAGCCACAGAAAAGTTTGCCTCCAGGGTAATGTCCCAAGAGTCATTTATCAACAAAGACTTTTTTTTTCAAATCATTTGTACAAAAAAAAATAAATAAGAGCTCTCGATAACCAACGTAGCCGTATCCGATAAAATAAAAAAAAATTTCCGAGACTTTTTCCCTCTGTCACTGGTTTTTCCACTCAATCCCGGATTTTATTGAACAGAAACGATAAATTTATTCGCGAGAGTACAGAAAAACCAATACGAGCGAGCGACCAGTGTGGTCCCGTGTTGACAAAATCAAGTTTAAATTAAAAAAAAAAATGCTATTTTTCACTCGTTCTTTTTGCCTCTCCAATGCAAAGTGCACATATATGTATTTTTTTTTAAATCCCTCTGTCGATTTATATGCACTGATGCATTGTATGCCATTTCGCACTGACGCATTGAATCATTTCACGTGTACGTAACGTCGTTATTCGCGAAGTCAAAATATGGCATCGATATAGCCTGAAAGAGCCAGTTTTTTTACTCTCGATTTTTTTTTTATAAAAAAATATAAAATACAAAATCAAGTTCTTTTATTGTTTTTTATTCACTGCCAAAGGCCATTGTTGAATTAATTATTTACGCGAACCAGACTGGGGGGGGGGGGGGGGGGGTAAAATTGTCCCGAAAGTTTCGAGAACTTTACGCGGACATTGAAAACCCGAATCCCCATTTTTTGTTACTCGTCAACACAGTCTAACGTGTATAGGACGTTCAAGGTTGAGTCGAACGAAATTTTCCGATTATTTTTTCGAAAATTCATTTCGTTCTAACCAAAAAAATTGTCGAATTGAATTATTAATAAAATTTATTGTTCTTTAAGACAAAAATTTACATTTCCAAAAAAAAATGATAGTTTTTTTCATATTGGTAGATTTTATTATTAAACTTGGAAAAAAAATCGATTGTCCCGCAAAGGACTTAAAACACAATACACTACGACCTCGATTTAACGGCCAGTGGCGGGACCGGCTCCGCATCGCACCTTGTTAAATCGAGGTAGCGTATGCCCGCCCATGCTGTATCTGCGCATCGGCACTCCGTGCTACGGGCCTGATCGGGGAGACTTTAAGCGTCCCCCACCATCTCCCACCACGCGAAAAATCGATCGATAAGTGCGACATGGTGGGGACTGTCTATTCAATCGAGGACCATTAAATCGAGGTCCTAGTGTAAAACTAAATTGAATATTGTGAGAATCTGTGTCGATTTGGCCTAAAATGCCCCATACACATTACATGTCTGAAATATGCACCCATAATATTTCTACGGAGAGTAAAATATACATTTGCAACGTAAAATCCCAACGGGATATATATTTATAGATATAATATATCTATATTAGGTACTCGGCAATTTTTATGACCCAACGTTGCGATGTATTTTCGAAATGAGAATTCACAATGCACGTCTGGGCGTTCGGGTCGCATTAATAATCGTGTTTACGAGCTTTTTTTTTTTTTTTGTATCGTGTCATTCTCCTTACATTGTAAATTGCTCATTGTCACGAGATTATCGGTTCACCGCAATAATGATAATGATAACCGTGACGTAAAATCGAGAACAATGTATATTCCTGTATTTGTCAAATTTTAATCAAAGTTATTTCCGGCTTTAACATCAATTTTAACGATCTTGCCACTTTGTTACGATAATTATCATTCGAGATTTATTATTTATTTTTACGATAAAATATTTGATAACGCATTTACTCGTCCAAATTTTGTTAAAAATGATAAAATTCGCGATTTAACTGTTTTTAAAATTTGACAGATCAATTTTTTTCGAAATTCGGAGAATCTGGCATTTTTTTTTTTTTACAGAGCGATAAAAACGATACGAATTTGTATAATACTATTTGTAATAAGGATTTTCATTTTACATCGTTTTATTACGTAACCCGAGGTTATTGAGGCAAAGATTTGTACAATAGTGATTAGTTTTCCATTTTATTGGTCATTGCATACTTTACCTGAGTGACAAAATTTATCTCACGTGCTTCGAGGGCAGTTATTGGAAAATCGTGCAAATACCGAGATGAGATAGTTAACGGAATTCAATTTTTTTAAATTCTATTTCACGTTTTTCTCTCGCTACGTGAAAATATGCAAATGGGGAATCATGACCATCCCTATTTTTTTTTTCAGTCGCTCTCGGAAAGAACAAAGAGCTTTTATGACCTCAGTGCTACAATTTTACATGGCGATAAGCAAAAAAAAATTAGCACGATTAATTTTAATATTCGAGAGTGATTAAAAATTACTTTCTTGTATCCAAAAATAACGGAAAAAAGTACAAGTCGAAAGAAAAATCGTAATGGTGCGATGGAGACTGGAAAAAGTTTGAATAAAAATATTTTTGACAAAAAATATTCGTGTTCTTCGTATGCAAAGTATGTGCACAATTTTTTTTTTTTAATAAAATTTATCGGATAAAAAAAAAGATGACCATAAAGCGTCCCCTTTCAATTTCATATTTCCAATTGATGAATCTCCAATTTTTTTTTTTCATTAAAGAAAAAAATATTCCACTAAAAAATTATTTATTCTGCCTTTTACACTCTAAATGCTCTCACATTTTTGCTTTTATTGTCCCTGCACCATTTTCGAATCATAAAAATCAACTGCTTATTTATTTAAAAAAAAAAAATGAAATCTACATTTCTTGTTTTACAATTTAAAAAAAATAATTAAAAAAAACGACGAACATTGCTCCTCTGAACACGATATGGATTAAACGATCTTCGCTTTACGTGCACCCTGGAGTTTCGATAATCATAATTTCCCAGTCTTCAGTTTTAATAATAATCTCTCGTCGGGTATAGGACTCTCGAGAAACTTTGAGTATCGAGTACCCAGTATATACTTGGGGGGGATTATCGCTGTTATTAGCCTACTCGCCGCATCACCGGAGGTTGTTTTTTTTTTTCCTTCTCTCTCACTCTCTCTCTATCTCTCTTTCTCTTGGACAGCCAAGCCAAAGGGGTGAAAACATTAGAGTCCGATCCATCTTGAGCGTAACGATAGCTCCACGCGATTACATCTCAGCACGTGCGTGTAGAGAGCTCCCTCGAGTACAGTCGTCGGCAAAATTCTCTGGCACTGAGCCCGCATCCTCGACATAACAATGACGACGATGACGCCGAGCCTCAATGAAGAGAGTCGGGTCTCCGTTACGTTCAATGAAAATTTATTTAATTTACAAACAATACTTTTTACAGTGACAAACAAATGTCTTACTTTCTTCGATCGATTAATAATAATAATAACAACAATAATAATAATAATAATAATAATAATTTTTATTTTCATCATTATTTTTGTTAGTAATATTATTATTGTCGTTATTATTATTATTAACCGATCGAACAAAGTGAGACATTTTTTTCAGTTTAAAAATGATTGTTTTTACATTAAATAATAATAAACAATTATTATCATCATTATAATTATTTTGAGCCTTATTTTTCTGCCCTTATAAATTTTTTTTCTGTCGTTGAATTCCGTCGCATTTTGTTGCCTTAAAAAAAAAAAATTCATAGAGAATCTCCTCGAGGTATCATATCGCGCTGTCACGAGAGAATATTCCTCTTATCATGAAATTACTTTTTATACGTACGTATATATTTTCCTCTACAATGTAATTTACGCCCAAGAGCAAAAGTCCTATATATATGTCATTCTTCACTTCTCTGGTTATATCATTGTTGAACAAAGTGCACCTTAAAACCCGACGATTGCTCGAGGCGAGAAGGAATTCCTCGTGAGACAGCGACGAGCGGCGACGAGTGCTCGGGAGTATATCTTGTTATCGCGATAATGGATTGAGAGAGCTTTGAAAAGGAAAATTAATCATCGTTGAGGAATTACATTGTCCTCATGTATATACATGGCTATGGTAATTTCTCAGGTATGATTAATTTTTCAGCGATTCTTACTATTGTGATAGCGATTATCGTTAACGAAACATTTTTTTATTCTTGTTAATCCATTATTCCGTCATTTGTTTAAATTATCATATTTATAATCCGTGAAAAATTCGCAATTCGCGTTTACTCATCCAAATTTTCGATCGGTACATTGTGCATTCTTTTTATCAGTCGTCATTAGCCGCGCGATATCAATGAATATTACGTGCATCTTATACGTGAATTTTTTTCTTATCTCGAGGTAATTATTATACCGTTTGCAATGTCCGGAGAATATAATTTATAGGCTCGCCCCTTGGCTCGAGGATTGTTTTTTTTTTTTTTTTTTTTTAATTCAATGACACTGCAGGGTATCCCTCGCGATGATGAGCGAATATTTCGAATAATCTTTTTCCTCTCGCGAGATTTTTTTTTTTCTTTTTCTTCTTTCTTCGTTAATTATCGTGGTCCATTTTCAAAAGAATCTGTACGAGATGTACGACGGTAAGGAGTGTGAGTGAATGGTCTGGCTTTCTCTCTCTCTCTCTCTCTCTCGTTTGGCAGAAAAAAAGAGGAAGTCCATTGAAAAAACGACCTCGACATCAGCCACAGCCATGAGAACAAGCGTGAGGCTTTATTTTTCTCTCAGACTCGTATACCTTCTTTTAAAAGTTTGAAAAAAAAAACCTGAAGCAGCCACAGAGATTTCTACTTGCCGTATAGTTATTTCCAAAAAGTTGCTATTTCAAACAAAAATACAATACAATTTTTGTTTCCTCAACAAGCTATCGTCATTTGTTATGTCATTTTTCAACTGTGACCATTTTTCTGCCTCGTTGAATCCATTGAATTTTTTTTTTTACAGATAGATAATGAGCTGTAAAATAAAAAAAAAATTATAATTTATGTAGCTTACTCATGAAAAGTTTTCACAACAATTATTACATTTTGGAAATGATCGTATGGTCATAATTGAAGATGGATGAGACAGGGTCCTCCATTAACCAATAACAATAATAATAATAATAGTTATAATCGGTGTACTGTACGTCAAAGTAGATGATTTGTGGTTGTAAGAATTTTTTTTGAGCCATTCAAGTCGTAAATAATGACTGCAAAAAATAAATTAAAGAAAACGTTCTCTGAAACGTTTTTTTTTTTTTTTTTTTTTTTTCAAGCTGCCTCTTAATTTTTTTGGGGGGGACAACCGCTTGCGAATAAAAGAGATCTGAAAAAAAATTGCCTCGGCAAAAAATCGTCTCACGTCATATGCTCACATCACACGCCATGGACATTTATATTATAACTCGAAATGAACAAAAAAAAAACTAACCCATCGTGAATTCCTCTTCACGAAAATTAAAGAAAACTTTTACGAATTCTCCGCAAATCTTCGTGTATAGATAGAATCTCGTAGAAAAAAAAACAAGCTAATATCAGGACGAAAATTCGTATTTCATCGTTGAACATTTTTTATTTTATTAAAGTTGCCGATGTGCAGCAAAAACTTGAAATTTTCAGAAGAACCTCGAAAATTGACCTTGACGATTATTTCGTCTACCTGAAAAGGTCTCTCTCTCTCTCTCTCTCTCTCTCTCTCTCTCTCTCTCTCTCTCTCTCTCTCTTTCGTCTTTCTTCTTTGCCTTTCGTCTTTCTTCGTCTTTCTTCTTTGCCTTTTTACCCGAGACCGCAGGTAACACACTTTGCCTCACAGCGAGAAACGAGCAAAAAAAGAAAACACATTCGAAAGAAAAGCAGCACGAAGGTTTCGTAAAATTGAAAACAAAACAAAAAAAAAAAGTGGGCATGGAAAAAAAAGGGTAAAAAAATCGGGGAATTAAACGATGTTTCTCGCTGAAGAAGCCCATGCACGTGAGGCAATTCAGCCGAGAATGAATCTCTTCAAGATTCTTCATCTTCCTTCGACTTTCGTCTACTCGTCTCTTTTCCCCTTTCCCCCCAATTCGAATGACTAATTTACACACGCACGAGAATCATCGAAGCGTCTCGCTGTGACGCGATGCGTGCTCATACAATTTGTACACAAGCATATGCTTAACAATGATAATAATAATACGATATATAAGTATATAAATCGTATTATTGTTATTATTATTATTATTGTCGTGTATAGATATATAGCAGTCGTGTATCGTCGAGTTGGAATCGCGTCTACATAGGCATACATAGTGTAACGACAGTAGGGTATATAGTAATATATGGTATTTTTGTTTTCGTCTCCTCGTGGTAGTCTCGTCGTAGAGAGCGGCACGAAGTGCTCTTCGTATATACACCAACGGTAGGCGTTTCCAGCGTCATTATAAATCAGAGTTAAACACGCTAATTATATCGGACCTCGTATATATACATATATATATATACTCGCACGGTGGAGGAGTATCAGTGATTCTCATTCACATTCAGTACAAATGTCAGGTGAAAATATTCGCGCTTACATCGCACTGAGAAAAATTATCATTGAAGTAAACACATGGTGTTTGTTTGACGGAAAAATTACTTTTGACAGGCCGATAATTACTTTTCGATTTAAATAGATGTTTTATAAATCAGCGAATTTTTGCATAATTTTCAATCCGAATAGTTACGGTTTAACGCGATAGTATTCAATTTTTTCAGGTTAATAATAATAATAATAATAATAATAATAATAATAATAATAATAAATTAAATATTTTAAAAGTTGAATAGTAATTATCGTACATCAATAGAAAACTTTCCAACAGCAATAGCAAATTGTATCTGCGGTTTTATTGTTGATAATATTGAACTTTGATCGAATCAACGATACAGTAAACCCTCGACTAATTCGTCATCAGCCATTTTTACCAAATTACAGACAATAATGAGAATCCTCGAACATTGTCGTTTCACCAATAGTTTTTTTTCTTTTTTTTTTTTTTTTTAATTCG
This sequence comes from Rhorus exstirpatorius, assembly GCA_963564615.1. Taxonomy (NCBI): domain Eukaryota; kingdom Metazoa; phylum Arthropoda; class Insecta; order Hymenoptera; family Ichneumonidae; genus Rhorus; species Rhorus exstirpatorius. Next base: position 26,920,231 of record OY751321.1, read on the forward strand.
GAGGACTCGATAATTTTCTTTAAAATGAAATTTTTCAAAAATGCTTGCCAATGGTTTTCAATAATTTTTTTTCCCCTTTAAGGCTCACATATTTTACGCAATTATACACTTTTATCACTTTGATTAACAATGTTTTTACTTTTGACTCGCTAAAACTCGACACAAAGTCTCCGATACATCTTCAAAGGAGTATATATTGGAATAAATCACCATTAAAGATCCATAAAAAATTTTATTGTTGATTTTTTTTCTTTTTTTTTTTTTACGATCCCAAAGCTTCCTGCACGAGGAAGCGATGTATAATGGAGCGTAAAACGTTGATGATTAATATGCCATCGGTGACTCCCTTGAAAGTTCTCGTCCAGCGTCCCCGGAACATTTTTTTTTTTTTTTTTCTTTTCTTTCATCCTCGTCATATCGGCGAATCTCTCGATTCAATCTTTATTCTTTTCTTTTTTCTTGCTCCTATCGTTTTTCCTCTTCGTCTTCCGTTCTCTCGCTATATCTCAGTCTCCCTCCCCGGGGGTTGGGGCTTCTTGAATTATTCAACTTTCCTGTCTCGAGAGAAGAGAGGTCTGCGAGAGAATTTCCGAGATCTTTTTTTTTTTTAGTTCCTCTCCTCTGTTTGAGAACCACTGGATCTCGTCTCCTCTTTCTCTCTTCATTGCTCGCTTGAGGCGAATGTGTGCATGTGTGTGTGTATGTGCTTCGTGTCTGTTTTTGCGAGAGAAAGAAAGGAGAAGAAGACTGTTGGAGAGGTCCAGAGAGAAAGAAATAGAAATATGTGCGAGTAGAGAGCTCTTCGTTTCGTTATTCTCTCTGTAAGAGCGAGAGCAGGACTATCGAGTTTATTAGGGTGTGAGAATAAGCGAGAAAAGTTCCACACAAAAACACACACACACACTTGTGCATATATACACACACATACATATATATATATATATATAATGTGTATGTATGTAAGAACGAGAGAAATGCCCGAAGGGTTTTACGTTGGCGAGAACGAGAGATATACATAGAGGAGCACATACTTTTTCGTACCTCCTGCCCCGAATGAACACAAGTGACGGAGGCGCGAGCCTCGCGAGATAACGAGCGCGAGCTCGCGACCAGCCAAGTGAGACAGCAATACCGAATTATATACACACTCCCGCGTTTCATTCTGCCTTCGCAAAACACGTATTTTTTTTTCCTCACTCGTGCTGTATATGTACATGTATACACGTATGTGTGCGTGAAAATAAGCAAGAAACTTTGTCCCTTTGACGCAAATCTTCGAGCCACGTAACCTTGCCATGCACACGAAGTATACTTCAATTACTCTCGGTACTCGAAGCTCGAAAAAAGTTACTACTTCTTTACAATTTGGCCTCGCGAGATATCGAGTATTCTTCTTCGTGCTCTAATTATCCAAAATGCTAATACAATTTTACGAAGTTACGAAGCTTAGCGCTATGGGAAGTTTCAAGTGCTCTGCCCAGCTCGAATTTGGGGTTTTTTTCAATCCAAAATTTCTCGGTGATGATTCGAAAAATGACTTTTCATTTTTCGAATTTAATTACAATCAAGGATCGAAGGGGTGTCGAAGTGTTGAAGAATATTGAACAATTGAGTATATGGGAATTGAAAATTTAATTATCGTATTTATATGCATAAAGGATGAAATTGAAAAATTAATGAAAATCGTAATTATTGAGAAAAAATAATTTATTTCATTATTATTTATTTCATTTTTTTTACGATGTTAGAGGCCAGAAGGCCAGATATAAAATTGAATTTTGCACTCGAGTAAAAGTTTGAGAAACACTGATCGTTATTCTCGAAACAGTGTAAGAAAAGGATTAGTACACACACACACACACACACACACACACACACACACACACACACACACACACACACGCACAAAGGGATCTGTACGAATACTCGTGAACGACCAGAGGCTCGACAGAGAAGATGAAGAAGAAGAAGAACAAGAAAAAGTGAGAAAGACTCCGAAAGACCCTCGTTCGTCTTCCTGTGGTTCTTTCGAGCCTCTCTCTCTCTCTCTCTCTATCTCTGTCTCTCTCTTCGTCTTTCTCTTCGTATGTTTTTTTCCTTCTCTTCGGCTCCCTCGGCGCGTTTATAAACTCGTACCGCGTGAAAAACTACGAGCCAAGACTCCCTTTTCATCTTCAACTTCTTTGTATATATATATATATGTGAAAGCCACTGATGCTTGACTGTAGCGCTTCACGGGCACTCTATCGTCAAGAGTCTCCCTTTCCAAGTCTTTTTTTCCCCAACTCCGTGATACTCCAATCGTAGCCCATTTTTTTCCCTTCCACCAAGAATGCTTTGTACAATCATACGTTTTCCTTACTTGAGAAAAAAAAAATATTTGCATTTTACCGGGGGCTTTAAATTTAAGAAGGAAAAAAAGTGCATATCACTTTTCGATCGAATAATGGATATTGGTTATTCCCCTAAACCGTATCAATTCCCTTCTACCTATTTTCTTTTTTTTTTTTTAATGTATTTTTGCTAAATTTGAAATTAATTTAAAAAAAAAAGTGGCTACAAATTTGTTGCACATAATTATTATAGAGAAATTTGTCATTTCGAATTTATCCCAAGCTTGTCGAATACTCCTCGAGCAATCTCTATGAAATCCTTTAATGCAATATCCTACAAATAACCCTTGAGGGAGGGGGAAGGGAAAAAAGAAAAATTTCACTAAATGGCTAAACGCGGAGAGACGGAATTGAAATGCATTTGCCGTGAGTCGAGGACTCGCGGACCGATGTTTCGAGACGTCTCGAAGGAGATCCCGTGGTCTTTTACGATTCCCTGGAGAGTCATAGAAGCTCTGGCGAAGGCTTCTTTCCTTACGCGTATACACAATATGTATATATATATCGCTCGATATCTTTCGAGAGGTGACGCTAAGTTGTTCTCTTTGCGTTTCCTCTCTACGAGCTGTGCGAATCGAGCTGTTACAGCAAGGAGAGAGAGAGAGAGAGAGAGGTTCGAATAGCATATATCTATATGGATTTATAGGCTGTGCAGCATCACAGAGAGGGAGTAGGGCGTATAGCAAAGTTAAAAGAGAGAAAGAGAATGGAGAAGAGTATTCCCATCCACGGTGGAACGCGTGCTGGACGCTTATGCGCCGCACGTCTCTCTACTCCGCCGCACACCGGCGTGCGTATAAATATTTATGCTCCCACGAGCCCTGGAGCTCTGCTCTCTCGTAATATATAAAGCGAGACCGTATACGCTATCGGGCACGTACGAGCGAACTCTCTCTCTCTCTCTCTCTTCTATCTCTCTCTCTCCCTCTTCTCTCTCTCTCTCTCTCTCTCTCTCTCTCTCTCTCTCTCTCTCTCTCTCTCTCTCTCTCTCTCTTTCTCTCTCTCTCTCTCTCTCTCTCTCGATCGTTGCTCTCTTCTCGCGCTCTTGCTCTCATATTACAAACATACACACACACATGTGTGTATATATACGAGAACCATTATACATATATATTGTTTATTGACGTATATGGAAATACATGAATATAAATAATATAATGTACTTTCGTTGATTGAAAATATTTGTTTTTGTTCTTTGACGTTTTCATATCGGATTGTTAGAATTCAGGAAAAAAATTCGATGTAATTTATAATCAGCGGAAAATTTCTGATTCACTAGGGCCTGAAAATAGTGAGAGATAGGAAAAAACAAATTTTTACAATTTTTGCCCACTTTTTCGAAATCCTGAAAATACCGAAATTACAAATGTCCATTACTCTGCCCCGGATTTAACGGATTTTGGATTGTCAGGTGTGTTCTGAAAAGCCCAAGAGTTGTTTGATTCATTCTGAGATCTCAATTTCTGTCCCCAGAAGACCACTTTGAAAATCGGTGAATTTGAACTTGAAGGGACATGTAGGGAAAAATTGGCGAAAATCGATGTTTCAACTTTGAAAATTTATGAAAAATCGAAAAAAAAATCCTAGCTTGATAGACCAAGCGCCATTTTGAAGCTACAACGGTTGCGAAGAGAATGAGCACCGAACAGAGTTTTATCTCTTTCGGAAGGCAGAGTTACAGCGATTTTACTAAACCCATTTATTTTTCGCACAAAAAACAAATCTTCGATTTTTTAAATTTCATTTAGGACCCTGCATCGATGTACTTTTTTTCGTTGATAACAGAATTCGTAAGCGTTCTCCTTGAAACTCAAAAATTCCGTTTCAAAATGTCGAAACCGTGCCCCTCCCCCCCTCAAAAAAAAAATAGAATCACAATTTACATAGAATAAAATTAAATTAAAACTCATATGGTTCATATTGGATTCGAATAAATCATTTCCGATATTATCGATAAATAAAAAATCAAATTATTAGAAAAAAAAAACGAAATAAATAAAATAATTTTTTTTTCGTCGTTTCTAACGATTTAAAAAAAATTCAAATGTTCGTCAAACTTCTTTCCTGTACGCCCTCGCTCCTCCCCGGGAACATATCGATGGTTCAATCCCATAGGGGCGTATAAGCTATGCTTACGCATGACCGATACGTCCCTTTGACATTAGTCCATCGATTTGTATATTTTCTTCTGCTTCTCTTCGTTTTCTTGATGCACGTGTATGCGTTGGTATCCCATCGCGTATACGTTTCGAGCGCGTGCACACGCGTTAGTGAGAAACGATCAAATCGTTTTTCAACGGCGTTGGAGTTTGTTTTTATTTATTTTTATTTTGTAAATTCCGTAACGCAGTATTCCTCGAGATTTCGTTTCGATAGCCTCTCCCCTGGTAATCGAGACTCGGACCAGCAATCCAATCTCAATTGACCAATTGCCCAAAGTGTAAAATTTGAATTTTAATCAAGCTCAAAGTAAATTTTTGTGAACTAATTTTTTTTAAGTATCAATCTCGTTTTTTATCGTATTTTAATTAACTTTGAATTTTTAATTCAATTATAATCATCTCACAGTTTTCATGAAAATTCAAACAAAACCTTGATTTTTTTTCTTACCCAGTCAGGCATTTTATTCGAAGTAAAAATCGTCGATAGCATGATTGACAGTTCGTGGAATTGACCAATCGCAAATTTGCATATTTTACGATTAAAAAAAAAATTTTTTATCTTGATATGTAATTTTTTTTTGAATTTGTCTCTTTTTTTTTTAAATACGATTATACGATACACACAATGGTTCGTAAAATAGTCGTTGTTCGTCAAAATTGTATCGTTTATGAATGCGATTTATTATTATTATTATTATTCCTCTGCTAAAGTCGTGCAGAGGAGGGAACCGTAAGAGGCTAAGAAAACGACCTCGAAATCCGTTCGAGCGAGAGCGGCATCAGCATATATTTTGCAGAGAAGAGGTGCCTTTGGTTGTAGACCCTCGAGCTGTTTCTCTCATATTTTCTCTCTCTCTCTCTTTCTTTCTCGCTCGCTCGCTCGCTCGTTCGTGTCTCACGGATCTCTCGACGAGTTCGAATCCGAGCCGAAAATAATTCGCACACCCGGGTCTTCTCTCTCCAGTCTCCGATCTTCTCACAAGCGCTCGTGTGTTTTCGCTTTAGCCACCAGTTCTCGCGCCTACCTTCTGACATTATATTGCACAGTCACGATCGTCAAAGATTCCGCGAGAGAGAGAGAGAGACTTTACGATTGGTATACATATATAGTATATGTATAAATTGATATTATAAATTCCAATTTGTTCAATATCGGTGGGAAATAAAGGATGTTAAGTCACATTACTTATAACGAAGACGATGATTGAAATATCATCAACTTTATAATTTTATTTTTCATATAATTATTTAGTTGTTTGATTATAAATTTCATCACTATTGAACTACTGGAATTCATTTTTTTTTAAATATAATTGTCAAATTTATTAATGAATGAAAAAAGGAAATAAACTTGAAATTACGATTTTTCATCAATTTATTTATTCAGCACTTACATTATAATTTTGTTTCTCTCATAAAAACATCGAATTACACCTACTCGGTAATTTTTATGCGTAATTTCCAATTTTTCGAGTCCTCCAAAGTTTGCTTGGACGAAAAAAGAAAATCATCTTGGAACGAAAAAATTGACAACGTAATTGATATTCAATGGAAAAATAGACCCCGGAAATGCGATATCGAAAAAATCAGCCAAGGAAAAAATAAAAAAAAAATTCTAAAAGTTCAAGATATCGGGTGTAACATTACGGCGAAAGAAAAAAAAAAAAAAAAAGCACAAAGAAGGTGAAAAAGAGCAGAAGGGATGCGGGCGAGCAAACTTATGTGCACGTTCGTCTCAGGATCGAGATACGTGAAACTCTTGGATCTCGCCTCAAACACTACATATACCCTCTATATATATATATATATATATATATTCGTTGAATGGTAAAAGGCAAAAGGGCTCGTAGGAAATTATTGAAAACGTAAAACGAAGCGAGTTGAGCCCTTTTTCGTTTCACGAAAGTTCGTATAGACGTATATACGAACGAAATAATACTCATCGGGTCGCACCCTCCCCCGAGAGCCATCAGGCCACGACTACTTAAGTGGTCGACGAGTGCTTCCGGCAGACCGTACACGTTAGGCTCTCTCTCTCTCTCTCTCTCTCGTTACCGTTTCCTCCTTTGCTCATTGCGCTGGGGCCCCTCGCAATCCTTAATGGTAACCTGGCTGCATAGCTGATGGTGTCGGGCACGAGCTCTTGCATTTTATGTCTCTCTCTCTCTCTCTCTTTCACTCTCTCTCTCTGTCTGTATTTCTGTATCGAGTTGGAGACAACGTGCGAGACGGAGACCAGAAGATAGAGAATGTGCAACCCATATATATATATTAGCTCATACCGTGTGTTTGCACATGAGTGAATGTGTGAGCGAGTTAGCGAGTGTCAGTGAGTGAGTCATTGATTGATTGATTGATTGAGAGACAGTGAGTTAGAGTGATTGAGTGATCGATTTATTGAGTGAATCCGTTTGAGTGAATGAGTGATTGGTTGATTGATTGATTGAGTCAGTGAGTTTGAGTGATTATTGAGTCAACGATTTATTGAGTGAATTTGAGTGAATGAGTGAATGTGTGTAAATTATTTTGAGTGCATGAAGTCTGTAAGTGCAAGTGAGTGAGTGAGAGTGAGTATGATTGAGTGAGTGATTGGTTGAGTGAAAGTCCATGAGTGCTGGTGTCTGTGTGACTTTTGGTCTTTTGCACTTCACGGTTTTGTCATTATCTGCATATAATTATAAGCCAGACTGCAGTGTTGAGTATTACGAGAACAGTGAATGCGAGCGATGCTCATACTCACCCTCGAGATTTTTTTTCGAACATATAAATCGATTTATGGGCCATTTCTCGAATTGCCAAAGGCGCGGTTGAGAAAATAAACGCCTGAAAATGAAATACGAATTGTGTTGTGTTGAAACGAGGAAGAAAAAAGGTTTTTTTTCTACTCTCTCTCTCTCTCTTTCTTTCTTTCTTTATAGCCCTTTTGCTATTCTTACTACATAACAGAGCACTATAGCTTGCGTTTGCGTATACGATCGCACTTTGAGAATTTTGCTGAAATTCCGATTCACTATGCCCTCTTCAGGAAGGATTAACCAGCGGATTTGGGTCCTCGAGTACAACAAAGCCCTTTCTCGCTTTGCAATTTATCCCTCTGTTGAATTCCCTAGATCCCCATTTTACATACATACATACATACATACATACATATTTTTCATTCCTCATATTTCTCTCGTGTTCATTTTCAAACAAAATTATTTTTACAGTGTACTTAATCGTGACCCTAAATGTATATATATATATATATATATATATATATATATATATATATATATATATATATATATATATATATATATATATATATATAATATATCTGCATGTATATTCAGGATTACGTATAAGTATACTGTAGACAATTTTTGTTTGAAAATTTATTTATACAAAAAAAATATGTGATTTGTATTTATAACTACGTTGCACGAAATTTTAAATACATATGTGTGCAATAATATTAAATTACCAGTAATGTCAATAATCATGAAACGTCAGCCCAATTTTAATTTCAAGATTACCCCAAAGTGCAATTGCATCACACTTTCATTATTAATATTATTCGAATGAATAATTTTAATTAACTGATCGACGAATTAATTGGAAAGTTTTCCTCGTCTCTCCATGTCATCGTAAATTTCCAATTTACATAATCAAACGCACATAATATATTCCTAAGTGAATCGTTGAATTTATACGAAAAGTTGACTCGTGACATTTTCAGGCAATACTCGCGAGTGTCAAAGGTCGAACGAGCTTCCTCCTCGTCTCTCTCTCTCTCTCTCTCTCTCTCTCTCTCTCTCTCTCTCTCTCTCTCTCTCTCTCTCTCTCTCTTTCTCTCATTCTCTCATATATTTACGTCCATGCTTAAGTGCAAACGATAGATTCGGTTGCACATATTGAATCGTTGCACAAAACAACAATTTTCGAGAAGTAAAATGATCCAGAAGAGTAGGTGGGGAGATAAAGTTATCGTTAGGTATTTCACGTTAAGCGAAACCGCTAGAACTTGGCTCACTGCTTTCTCACCAATATCTGTGCAGTCGAATAGTATAGCGACGAGAGAAACCCATTTTCTTTGCTCCCAACATTGTTGTTGCAAGTACTCGTAGCAGTTGCAATGCCACACTGAACGATTCTATTGAGTGAGTCGAGAAACGTGAAATTGGAGTTTCATCGAGCTGACGAGGGTATATACGTAATGCCCAGCTTCATGTACATTGACTTTAATATAGAGGTGTACATTAAACTTGGCTGAAGTATCGAGCAAGTGAATCATATTGTATCATTGTTTTCCCCACGAACATATCTAATATAAATAAAATAATTGAAACAAATTTCATGATGCAATATTCAACATATATTTAAAAAATATTTTAGAATTTTTTTTCGTGGGATTTCCGCTTTAAAAAAATTCTTATTATCATTATTATTCGCATTACTAAATATTCTTCTTCTTATCAAACAAGCGAATCACAATATATCTATCATTGTTCTTCCCATAAATATATTTAATATAAATAAAATTTAAAAAATAAAATAAAATTTCATCATGCATACTTGACGTATATTTCGAAAATAAAAAATATTTTCGAATTTGTTTTTTTTTTTTTTCGTTACGATTTCCTTTACAAAATTCTTATTAAATATTCTTATTATCATTATTCGTATTACTGAATCTTCGTCTTATTTTTATCACCATTGATATTATTATTCGTATTATTATTATTATTATTTAAATTTTCATAATTTTTACGAAAATTCCCCGTCATTAATTATTTCGAGTATACCGATACGATTCTCAGCGGAGATGCAACACGCGAATTTGCAATAATTATTTTCCGCACTGAGAATGAACAACGGTAAACACGATCGATAGACTTTGTATAACTTTGAGGGTAACGGGGATCGTTTCATCGTGATATAACAAATGTACACGAAGAAACGATCGTCGTGGTCGTCCAGAAAAAATCCGCGGGCGTCACGCGAAGCTCCTGCTGCAGTTTATGCTGCACCCGAGAACATGCATTCTCACACACACATATATATATATATGTATATATATATGGGGCATTCCATAAAAAATCAAACATTTAAACGTCAAGTTTTTTTTTACTCGATCCACTTTTTTTTTTCTCCATCACCCAACCCAAGTGGGAGAATTGCCATTTTTTTCAAATTTTCTTTTCATTTTCAGAGTTATGAGATTTTTTTTCTTCAAAATTCCCAGTGCAGTTGTGCTGAAAATTTTTTTTTGGGAAATTTCACTATCGCGATAATCTTATTATACGAACGGTATTTGTTTTCGAGCAGCTTTTATTGCAAAAAAAGCCAACTGCGATTTTTCATAATCTGATTAATAGATTTATCTCGCAAAATATCATATGTATTGGAAAAAATTATTAGGCCAGTCTAATCGTCGTGAAGCGGACGTGCATGTGGGTAGAGTAAAAAAAAAAAATAACAATGAGGAGGATTCGACTTTTTTTTCAATTCTCAAGCATGTAAATCGAATTTTTTCAAGCTTGGGGCTAAAATTAAAATTGTGGAGATTTAGGGTGGAAAAAAATTAATACTTCGTGTAATAACTGATCGGGGATTTTTTTTCTTTGGAAATTTTTGAAAGGATTGAAAGCCCTATACATATATAGGGCTTATATATATATATATATATATATTGTATGTTCTAATGCACTCGGCTAGAAAGGAAACGGGCTTTCGCCATTCCGCTTTCCACCGATCGTTCAATTATTCAACGACCTCCGGATAAAATCCCTAGTATGCATATATATACGTATATACATGTATATAACGATAGATGTATAATGTATATGTGGTTTCCGTACAGGGGTGGATCGTCTTCCAGCGACAGACAGGTGTAATAGAATATTAAGTTGACGTAATTTGAATTCAATTCGGTTGATCGTCCTCTCTCTCTCTCTCTCTTTCTCTATTTTCTATTCGGTAAACTATCGAGAAGCTCACGACAATGAAACACCCTCCAATTCTTATACATTTTCGCACACGAGCACGAACGTAACCTCGCCATTTACTACACACACATATATATATATATATATATGTATGTATGTATGTATATCTCTTAACGACGAGATTTAATTGATTCGTCTTGTCGTACTCCACCAACGGTAGTAATTCCGGTTCTCGATACGCACGTGGGAAAACGTAAAAAAATAAAAATAAAAAATCTCGTCTGCATCGCCAGTTGTTTCATGTCTATATATGTTTTATTGACGATTAAACGAGTAAAAGAGCATAAATAAACACGGATCCGAGGCACAGTGGAGCAGATTTCATAATGAAATTGTATATGTTTTACCATATCGAGGATAAGTCTATAATCATTGTTTTTTTGTTTTATTGGAAAATAAAAAAAAAACCTTACAGGAAACATATGATCACAGCCTGTTTGCGCTCGTACACACTTGTTCGCATGTTTCCTGCAGAATAAAATAGTAATAATATCGATTGGATTCGTTGAGAGCATTACTTCCGGGTCAGATTACTGTGAAACAAAAAGAAAAACAAAGAAATTGATCAATTTTTGATAATGTTAAGTACATTTTAATGTCTATTTTCTTTTTTTTAGTTTAAATTAATTAAATCTTAATGTTTTTCTAAGTTCAACTCTGTGGAAAAAGAAAAGAACTTAAAATTAGTGCAAAAAGTGCAAAAAGTTATCAGCAGATGGTTTTTATCGAAATTTTTAATCGCTTCGTCGAGCATTAACGAAAGCATCAACGAAAGAATCAGATAAAATCATTGATAAATTCGCAACACGAACGTTGTGATTATTGATAATATCACAAAAAAAAAATATTTGTGAATTTACCAATAATCGATATTGAACGTTTATTTTGCAAAAACAACCGACGAATCAATAAAAGCAAATGAATATTTACTAAATAAATAAATACTGCTTGTTATTTGTTTATTATTTATTTATTACGAATGAAAGGAAAAATCTACGTTACATTTAAAGTGAAAAGAGTATACACGACGATTTAAAATCGACAACAATGTAATTATAAACTTCTAAAATCGTTGAAAACCAGAGGAAATCTGATTGGCTCATTGGTTTAATTTTCAACGCTACAGAGAGGAAATGAAAAACAAAATGGTATTAGTATCGTTCCAGTTTTCAAAACACGCAAAACCCAATTCAATTCATTGTCATTTTTTTTTTAACGATTTCGAATTATCGAAAAAGAGCAGTGTTTCGTAATTCGTCGTTTGACGTTTCCCCTCTCTGGAGGATTAAACGTCACATGACGATCTCAATGTATGCCGTGAAATCTACACACACACACACACACGCGCGCATATAAATTCGAAATAAAAAGGGAGAAACATCTGTCGCATCGTGGCTCGAGGTCACCATATACACTCGCAGACACGTTAAACTCGAATACTTCGTTGCAACACAGAAATATGCATCGACAGCGAGGCGAATACATTTTGCTATATCACATTTTGCTCTTCAAGGGAAAAAAAAACAAGAGAAAGAGAGAGAGAGAGAGAGAGAGAGAGAGAGAGAGAGAGAGAGAGAGAGAGAGAGAGAGAGAGAGAGAGAGAGAGAGAGAGAGTATCTGGAAAAAGAGGAGGTTTTGGGATATCCCAGCTTGAGGGCATATGGCGTATGCGGGACTCGAGAGTTTTTATTGCCAGAAAACGCCACGTTGGTGTGCGAGTGAGATAGCATAAATATATATATATATATATATACGTGTCGAGTGCAAAGTCGAGAGAGAGGGAGAGAGAGAAAGAGAGAGGGAGAGAAGAATCATGTCCAGCCCTCTAAAGAGCCCTTCAGTCCCCCTTGTCGCCCTTGTCCCTTGCGCCGCGTTTTCATCACGTGCCAGCCCTCTAAATAAATACCATACTTTTATTTTTTCCAACTTTGTGTTCCACCGTCGAGTCTCTTTCGTACTCACTCACACAGAAATCTTTTTTTTCTTCTTCTATTCTTCCCCTCTCTCTCTCTCTCTCTCAGACTCTTTAACCGCTTAGCACCGGCGAGAAGAGATTTAAATCACTTTTCAACTACGTTAATGCCATCTCCGTTTGAGAGAACACACTCGGAGGAGACCCAAACGGTCTATCCTCTCCGCTTAGTTAAACTTTCCTTTTGTCGATACGCCGGTAGAGGGCTCTCTCTCTCTCTCTCTTTCTCCAATTCTCCGCACTCGCAGCTCCATCTCTATTGTTTCAGTGAAACTTCTCTCTTTCACAGCCATACCTTTTCTTTCTCGCTTTCGTACTCCTATGCAGTTTCCGGTTTGATAGTCGTTATCCCCAAACAACGCGATCCCAAAAAATGATAAAAGTAATTGGATGATTCACTCGGGGACACACATGAATTTTGAGACGGGACGAAAATAGTCGAAATATTATTTGTAGATAATAAAATTCTCTACAACTTTTATTGAAAACATTTTCCCGCATAGTGCATGGTTTTTAATTTGTAGCCCGGCAAACTTTTCCAAACATGATTATTGCTAAATATATCGATGTACTAGTGCCAAAAGGGCGTATGGGTTATGTATAAGCATAGCTTATACGCCCCTATGGAATTTAATCGTCGATATAGTTAACGGTTGATGTAACAGTAAAAGTGGTAATGTTTGGAAAAGTTCGCAGCGCTATAAATAAAAAACCATGAATCATACAGGAAAAAGTTTGCAATAAAAGTTGTAGAGAATTTTATTATCTACAAAAAAGATCCATACTATTTTTGTCGTGCGATGCACGGTTCACGAGATATTTCATAAAACGTGTTTTACAATATGGCGGCTAAAGTTCGACACCCCCGCGTCCAGCAAACTTGAATTTATACTCAGGGGACACTCCTGAACTTTTTCCAAGAGCAAAATAAATTCTGTAGAAGATTGCATAATGAACCTACTTTTTTGGCTAGAATGACTGAACTACTTTGTGGGTTCCCAGTTCATGTGGAATCGCGAGGCCTGGAGAGTGAATTTTTTAAATCAATTTACTCTTCGCGTCCAGTTATATATCTTTACATCATTGCTTTTGTCTCGCACGCACTTCTCGAGATCCATTCCCGACAAATCCGCGTTTGGTATACCTGCAATGTAAATTATACGTATGTTATGTACGGTTGCCCATGCACCGTGGTGAGCAGCTAATGCGACAGCGTAAACGCCATAAATGGAGTCTTGCAATCGACGGAGCAATGTGAAAAGAGAGAGGAAAGAGTTAGCTGAGTAGAATGTACACACAGAGAGAGAGAGAGAGAGATAGAGAGAGATGTGTGCTTATTATACTCGAGAGACTCTCATTTGCGGGTAGAGATTGCAAATTGGCATCTGCTATAAGAGAATAGTATTATATATATATACGTGCATATAATTGTTGATTGACGGTTACGAGTGTACACTATACTCGTCCGAGTTGCCTTTACAATATTCATGCCAACGAGCATTATAGAGGAGAAAAAAAAAAACAAATCAAAAATGAATCTTCTGAAAAAATAATGCGTTCCCTTGACTTGTTATTCATCGAAAAGTCTAAATTGTTTTTGTCCCATTTTCCCCATAAACACTCTTGTCCTGTCTATTCAATTTAATGTTCAGGTTCTTTTTTTCGTAGCTATATGCGAGCGAAAAGAGAACAATCAGAAAAAAAAGGCAATTGAGTTTTCTCGTTCTAACTTGTCAATATGGCTAAGCACTATCGTTTAAAAAAAAAAAAAAAAACGATCTCTTGAGTCACCCTGAATTATAGAGCTTGTCCCTGTTTGTCGCCTCTATGCAGTAAGGTAGAGAGAGAGAAAGAGAGAGAGAGAGAGAGTAAGAGAGAGAGAGAGAGAGAGAGAGGTTGTAAGTTGTAAATTGCAATCGACACTCTCGACATCAGTCTCTATAGATCGTGTGAATGCTCGACTCTCATTCAACGTTTTATATTGTTTATGAGCCTCAGACACTATCACCACGACACCTATACATTTATGTATACATATACATATATGTATATGTATAAATATGTATGTTCGAGCACGAGTTGACAATGAACGCCAAGCACGTTTCACACTTTATAGCCAGTATATCGTCGCGGTTGCAAGCAACATTATGCTGTTTCAAAGAATCGGACAAGAGTTTTATATATGTACATCGGGTGTTTGCGAAGTGACAATGCTATCGGGAGGGGGGAATCTTGGACCGTATCTCTTTATCACCGTGTGTGCTCCATAACCGCAGAGCCCTGACTTGGAAGGAGAACGATAGAGCCCAGCGTGTATTCCTGCAACATATTTTTCTGAAATCGATTTTTTTTTGGTGCCCACATTCTGTTTTCACATTACTGCACATATGGCTTTTAGAATTTTTCGTATTGATGCCAACTACAGCAGCGATGGATTTTTTTTTGCATTTTTCAAAGAGTACCCCACGCAATTGCATTGTTCAATACCCTAATTTTTTTTTCTCAGCTACAATCCTAAAAACTAGCTCAACAGTTCTATGAAGCAAAAACTGATCTCAATTATGATTTTTTTTTTTTTCGAATTTTTCCCACACGAACTTCCTTACGCTTTATTTTACTTTTTCGCGATAAATATCGCGACAATTATCGCTCGTTGTTCCGTTCCCCTTCCTTGACTGCCACAACCATCAATCCAACCGTTTACATATGGCCGATAGTCGGCCAAGATCAGGAGGGGAAAAAAAAAAAACGCACCCACAATGCGATGATAAATCGTTGGCAATAATGCTTGATAATTCCGATTAATCGCAACGCACAAATATCTCAACAAAGTATTCGTTGCGTTTGGCAAACGTTTTTGTCACCGTGATCATAATGACGATCTTCTAAGATTTCTCGCCAAGTTTCGCGAAAGCTTCCTCGCGTGTCATATATAGTTCGAGAGATCCCTGAGTTAAATTCGAAAATAGTTGGGATATATCGTGAATTAATGATACATTATTGGAGCCAAATATCGCTTCGCAGCTCGCTCAATATTATTACATTTTGTTTTATAAAACATTTGGAAAATTTGGCCAGCAGACGACGGACTATTTTACGGAATTATTTTGGTATAATGCATAAGGCGAGTGTACGAAGTGTGTGTGGCCGAGAAAATGCAAAGAAATGAGACATTTCATTATCCAATGACATCTCCAAGAGAATTTAGCCTCCCCGAGCAAGCCTACCGGATTAAAACTCTACGAGATACGAAGAATTGTAAACTGGCAGACATTCACTTGGCAGAGATGTTAGTCAAGTTCTTTATTCCGATAGACAATTTAATTGGATAAAGATGTTGGTGAAGGTCTTCATTCTGGTAAGCCTTTAATTGCCCAGAGATGTTGGTGAAGGCCTTATTCTGGTAGAACCTTTTATTGGCTAGAGATATACATTGGTGAAGGTCTTATTTTGGTAGACTTTCAATTGGGTAGAGATGTTAGTCACTGCTCGTACGTGAGTTCTTTCATGGTAGACTTGTTCGGGGAGTCCAAATTCTGATAGAAATGTTACCGGTGACAAATAGAAGTTCAAGGAAGTGGTGTTCATTATTGTAATCGTACACGCTATCATTCCTCTTTTGGGATTTTTAAAACTTTGTCAAGTGCAAGCGCTACATAAAACAAAAGTCCTCGGGTCTTTTCTGTATAGTGTAAACTTATGCAGGAAAACTTTGTGGCGTCATCAACACGAAAGATCTCTCCAGCTTTACACATTTACATTTATGTATACAATGCCTATAGCATACATTTTGCTACCGCAGCAGCGCGTTATGTAGAATTATAAGCCTTTCGCGACGACGACCTATTCTCCAATAGAGACATAATGATAGTCCTTCCCTCTTAGCCTGGCCTCACATATCCAAAGAAATATATATATATATATATATATATATATATATGGTTTGGCTCGTTGATTCTGCAGGCTTCACGATTTGCGCAATCGTGATTGCCAGGCTTCGACGTGTGATGCTTTTCTCTCTTTCTCACTCGCGCGATCCGTGCAAACGGAGAATCGCCACTTGGCAAGCAATGACGATCGAAGAAGTAGTATCCATTTCCCAACTCTCTCGGGTGTATATCGACGCTCTATGGTTAGTCCACTCGAACCAATTCACTCTGGCACAAAAGCAAATTTTTGGTTTTCTTCAACGACCCAACGGAATCTTCTTTTGACACTTTTGTGTCTCGTGCCAACGACGAAAATTCTCGCAAAAAAAAAAAAAAAAAAAAGAAACCTTATTACGGAGTAAACGATGATTCTCAATAAGCTTGCGTGCCAAATTCGAGGAAGCCTCTTTGCATTGCCGAATAATTGATATAATTTCATGTTCCGTACAGTCGACGAACATCCTATAGAGCGATCGATGATAGAGATGAGAAAACGTTATATAATTTACTCGTTGATGATGACTGTACAGAGCCAGTTAGTCCTTTAACCAGAGATTCAGAGATCGCTAATCGATGACGAGAGTTACCGAGGGCCTAGAAGAAGGTGTCTCGGTATACAGAGACCCTCGTACACATATATAGAGATAGAAATTCAACAGAGAACAAAGCTCGATGAACTTACAGTATAGAGCAATAAAGACTCGGAGGAAGAGAGAGAGAGAGAGAGAGAGAGATAGAGAAAATGCTCTTCCTCATCTCTCCGCTCCCTTACTCGTTGCGATTACTATATACAAGAACAACGTCGTCGACTGTAGGACGACGAGGCTTTTGGCACTTTGCCAAAATACCGCCGGTAAAATTAATCGCTCTCTGACACGAATTCCTCTCCAAGTGGGAATACCAATTTGTAGGCTAGGCCGATGGTATAGCCTCGCAGGCACAGGTGCATCGAAGATCGAGCGATATAGAAACGTGGATACATTATTTAGACAGTAGGGAGTTACAGGCGAATTGTGAACATCAGATACCCCCCCCCCCCCCCCTCCACTCTGCTCTCGACCTCTCCATTTTCATTTATCGTTTTCAGCGACACATCGAGAGACGCCGCCATCAATTGCACCCAAATCCAATTAGACTTTAACGAAGCGAATATAATCCCAACGATTGTTACCCAAATTTCTATGCTTATATTTCTTTTGCTTCGTCATTCATTTCTTTTGCCATTCCATTTTTTAATATCCGAAAAAATTGAATCAACTGACGTTGGCTATTGTTCAAACGAACCTAGCTGATTTGCCTAATCCATCATAACGCTCAACCCCAAGCCTTATTCATGTGCGATAAATTCATGGCTAGTCGAATTTATGTAAACCCATCATCCGGCCACTTCTTTCAATATGTTCATCGCATTTGATCTTACCGCACTCGTTATTGTCTCTCGCTTAAGATACATTTACACAGCAGCCAGAGACATCACAGCAGTGATTTTGACAATATCATTTTAATACCAACCTTTTTGTCATCAAATACGCAATGGCAAATGATCTTAAGGATGTATCGGACGTATCTTCCCTACCAAAAGTGTCACTTTCGTCGACAATATTGCATGCTTCATGATGAGATAAAAATCGGAAAAAAATTCAACCACAATAGAGACGATAAGAAGATTAATTTTCAATTATAATAATGCCAAAAAGTTATCAATAAATTGTTTAAACAAAACATTGTTTAACAAATTTGTAGGGAAAGTTTTTTTTTTTGACACGTGAAATGAATTCGTTGATTTTTCGGATTACACGTGAATTTTTAAAAAATTTTATTATTATTTTGAAATTTCGGTTTTCGAAAATTTTTTAATTTTGAAAAATGAAGGAAAAATCGTAAATTTTTGATATTTTTTCGTAAAAACATTGTATATTACAATTAAGAAGTTTCTAGGGGCATTGAACGAATAGTTTCGTAAATACAACCTTTGCAAATTTCCGAAAACCAAAATTTCAAAATGATAAGAAAATGTAAAAAAAAATTCATGTCCAGTCAGAAAAATCAACGAATTCATTTCACATGATAAAAAAAAACATTCACTAAAAAATTTGTTGATAACTTTTGGATATTATTATTATTAAAACGTAATCTTTTTATCGTCTTTATTGTGGTTGAATTTTTTCCGATTTTTATCTTATCATGAAGCATGCAATATTGTCGACGAAAGTTACTTTTGGTTGGGAATTTATGTAAAATTTATTTTTTTATGTAAACCCATCATCCGGCCACTTCTTTCAATATGTTCATCGCATTTGATCTTACCGCACTCGTTATATTGTCTCTCGCTTAAGATACATTTACACAGCAGCCAGAGACAACACAGCAGTGATTTTGACAATATCATTTTAATACCAACCTTTTTGTCATCAAACCCCAATGGCAAATGATCTTAACCCCTGTAATCGAAGACTATTTTTCTCGGCACCTTCTGACCGAATATACATGGGTCATTGACACGTCCGCGACACATTCAACAACCTCAAATATTACGAAAAAAAACCAATCACAAGTGTTCTTTCGAGGTTTCAACTATAAGTTTAATCATTAATAATATTATAAAATTAATTTTGGCAATTTTGGACAAAATTCATCATTTTTGTCAAGTTAACTTCTTTTATCAAATCCTTTGAGGTATTTTTACTTCAGCTGATGTGCTTTCAGGAAAAAAAAAATAATGGGAAGCTTCGGTAATTGAAAAAGGGTTTATTTTAAGGGTTGAAAGGATGATACCCTATTGTTGAAATGCCGAGGACGATCCATGTCTTCGGTTCCAGGGTTAATAAATTAAAAAAAAAAACAAAAAGCCACAGAAATATGTCATGATATGAGTACCGATCTTCACAGCTGGAAATCCGCTCGGAAAACGTAAGTACTGACGCAAGCATTCGCATCTTTGAATTTCAGATTGTCCGATTGTCGTTAAATGTCGACGAGGGCCGACGGGAAACCGGCGGATATTCCACGTGAAATTCCGTGCTGCCCGGGTGATTAAACTCACGATATTGGATCTAATTAAGCCTACCCTCTCATTCAGCAAGTTGGGATTTTTGTGTTCAAAATTTAGTGATGATGTTTCAGTTTTGTATGTTTTATCGAGCGTCGAATGGTGATCCCGTTGAAGTGTAGTTGGCCGTTGTAACGAGCCCCAGTGTGATGATAGGATACAAGTGACGTCAGGATTAAGTGTTGCGATAGCAGAGTTAGACAAAAAATATAATACAGGATCGAACAAAGCAGTGAGGCGAGCGAGTGAAGTTCTCCGCGCGGGAAAAGTGAAAAAAAAAAAAAAAAAAAAAAAAAAAAGTGCCCGAGTAAACCGGAAAGAGAGCCAAAACGAGGAAACTACGGGGGAGGAAAAAAAAAAAAAAAAAACAAAGTGGCGACTGCGGGGGCGGGGAGGGCGGGGGGGGAGTGATAAAGAAGGGTCGTCGGATAATTGAAACAGCCGAGGAGTGATGTGTTCGATGGACGTGACGCGTCTCGCGGGCGGTGGTCGTCGTCGGGGTAAAGCAATAATCGTCGAGGCTGTCGTAACGGCGATTCGGGACGTATTATCGTGGAGAAAAAGGGTCGTCGCGTCGGTGGCCAGGCTGGCGGGTGCCGGGGAAACGGTTTCAAGGGCATGGCGACCACGCCAATAGGCGGTCGCCTCCCTAACGTTAACCGCAAAGGTAACTCGTCGCCGTCGTCCGCGGCTTCAACGTCAAAGTCCGAATCAACGGCGGAAACCCCAACGATCGATCAACCATCGCAATCCATCGGCAATAACAATAATAATAATAATAATAATAACAACAACAATAATAATAATTCGCACGTAAAGCGTAACAATCAGCGTAACAACGAGCAGCAAGTCGAAAAAACGTCAGCGGCGTTACGTGAGCCGAAATCAAGCACGGTGGCTGCTAACGCCGTGGAAACGGACACGTGCGGTACGATAACGGCCAACAACTTCGAATACGACGACAACGAATGGGACATCGGCATTGGTGATCTTATAATCGATCTTGATGCTGACATTGAGAAGACGAGGGACGAGAAATTGAGCTCGGGAAACGGGATGGCTTCAACGCCTGCCTCGGCAGCAGCCACGTCTAATACGGCCGGACAGCAAAATTCATCGTCCTCGTCATCGGCGACAAACGCTTCGTCGGCGGCTATATCAAATACAATAAGCACGATCAATGGACCAGCGAGTGTCGGTGTTAACGGTGCTAATACGCTGAGCAACGGTCAATCCGCGTCATTGTCATCCGTGACATCGGCAGGCTGCGTCGTTGGCGGTGCATCGAGCAGCAACGTCAGTGTTACGAATAATAATTCGATTATCGGTATTGGTGGAACGAGCAACGGTGGTACGAGCAACGCGGCTTGCTCCGGGAATCTGAGCGCGAGTGGTGTC
Source organism: Rhorus exstirpatorius (assembly GCA_963564615.1). NCBI lineage: Eukaryota > Metazoa > Arthropoda > Insecta > Hymenoptera > Ichneumonidae > Rhorus > Rhorus exstirpatorius. Next base: position 26,941,121 of record OY751321.1, read on the forward strand.
GCGGCTAATGCCGTCGGTAGTTCCGTCGTTGGCGCTACCGGTAGCGTCAGTAACGGTGTTAACGTTGTCGCGAACATTGGCAACGGTCAAGCGTCGAATCTAATCGGTGGTAATAATAATAATAATAATAATAATATAAATAATAGCGCTGCCAGTGGTGCTGGTAGCGGTTCGAGCGGCGGAAGTTGCGGTTCGAGTGTCGGCGGAGCCGTTGGTCAAGTAAATACAACCGGTAAACAGCAGACCGGTACGGTAAACGCGTCACACGCGAACGCCGGTAATCCCGGCAAGATGGCAGTTGAACACTCGGCCACGGTGGACAAAGGCCTGAAAATGAAGATCAAGAGAACGAAACCCGGTACAAAGACGAGCGAGGCGAAACACGAGATTGTCAAGTCGAACGAGCTCAATGGCAATGGCACGAATCAGGATGGTACGGGTGGCAATTCAACGCTTACGAATTCCACGAATTCTGCATTATCGTCATCATCGAATTCATCGAATCTATCGACATCATCGTCGTCTTCATCGTCATCCTCATCGTCCTCGTCTTCATCATCGTCCTCGTCCTCGTCATCCTCGTCATCCTCGTCCTCGTCGCAAAATCCAACGACGACGAGTCTGACGAATCAAAATTCCAGTGTCGATGCAACGACAACCGGCAATAATAATAATAATAATAATAATAATAGTAACAATAATAATACGAATAATAATAATTCTACGACAGCTACGAACAATAAATCGAAGCCGCACTCGCCGGCTTCGGCTGGCTCGGGAAATGCCGCGTCTTCGAATGCCGGCTCGAAGCGCGGCTCGAGCGGTCACAGGCGCGACAAAGCGCGCGAAAAACATGAAAAACAACCGCAGAGCGGCAATCACGGTGGTCAAGCGCAAAAATCGGAGATCAATGGTGGTAGCGCGAGGGCCATTGCCCAGGGTCAAGGCTCGACGATAACGACGACGCAACAGTCACAGGGACCGACACCTGCCGCTACAGCGCCGCAGCAACCTCAGGTTCAGTCGCCAAGCTCGAGAACGGGCTTTCCCGTGTCTCAGGGCGGCGGTGGCAGCAGCGGTGGCAGCGCCGCTGGGCCCCCTGCGACCAGCGCCGCTGCGCCCTGTCCACCACCGAGTCCGGCATCGGCGACCGCTGCTGGCTCGGCAGCTAAACCCGAACAGACCAAAGTCGCTGCAGTGCCAGGTCCGAGCTTGAACACAACCAGCGACGATAGCATGGATACCGCGGCCTGCAGTCCTCCGCCAGCTAAGAAAATGAAGACTTCCAGCTCGTCGGAGACGAAGGTGAGTTTTTGAATTGATTTGTTTCGTTTGTTCGTTCTTTTTTTTTACAATGGTTTCTCGGTTGTTCCAACGAGTTTTGCGGAAGGATAAGTTATTTGGGAAACGGCTTGAGGTTATACCGTTTTACAGACTCCTGGGGTTTGAACCATGAAACTGTATTACTTGAAATTGGAACGGATAATTCTGGGGACCTCTGTCTGGCTCAATTTCCAGAAAATATAAAAATTCAAATTATGGAACAATGATCGTATAGCTTAATTCCGAAGAATCTGACCTCCGCTATAGGCCATCGAGGGATGAAAACCCTGGGTGGATAATTTTCTGCGCGGATAGTTTGCAAATATTTCACTGGCGTCACCTTTGGGCCCAAGTTCGCGTTTCTTGTCAAATTTTTAGCTTTCAGACGACTTTTACAAGTTTTAGAGATCCCAAGCGTTAAATTAGGAACTCAATACCAAAAGAAAACATCTGGAAAGTCACTTCCGGATCGGATGATTCGCGAGTTTGATGCGCATACCCCAAATGTTTTCATTGATTCAATATCTGCCAATATTGGCAGATCGCCATTGGAGTTTCCTATCGTCTTTCACATGATTTTTCAATCGATGGTACAAGGAGCATTGAATTTTGTCACCAATCCGAATCATCTGAGAACAAAGTGAGCTGACAAATGAATAATTGAATCGGGCAATAATGCATAATTACGTAGTCGACGCACCTCGATCAAATGAAGAATCAACCGATCTAGTATGGTACCTGAAAAGTTTTTGAAAAGTAGCAGGTTTCAGATTCAATATGAAAATTACAATGTTCAAAATGGTCTATCCGAATCACTGTTCCACTTCCGTTTTACGTAAAAAATTTTGATGCAGTCTGCCTGGTCCGTGCCATGTCACGTTTTCTCATATTTGTCTCGACAAGAAGTTTCCAAGAGTAACCGTAAGTTGCTCTCTTTGTATGTGCCCGTAGCCATTTTTTTGTAGTCCCAAACTACGGGTGGTCTTTTGGATTGGCTCTTATAGTTCTTAACGCTAGCCGGATCTTCTCTCGAAAGATACTTAAAGAGATAGAAAAATATGTGGGCCTCGTGGGAATGGCAAGGGTCCGTGCGATGACAGTTCCAAGTTAACCTTACTAAAGGCGATGCCTCAAGGATCTTCTACCAATCATGAACACTTTTAACACCGCACAAATCTATTCCAAAAGCAACGATATAGTTTTGAAATTGAGCAGAAAGCTTCGGTGTGAAATGAACTGACGTCGATCATATTAACCGGAAGCTACTGTAATGGGAAGTCAGAATTTTCAACATTCAACCCAAATGACATTGATGAAAAAGTTCTGGCAATAAAAACAAAGCCGGTCAAAAATATGCCGGGATTGTAAACGTTAAAAATATAAATACAAGTCCTTCAGGAGAATACAATCTTATTATCCAATCCAAAAGTTCTGCAATGCGTTGAATTACCTACGCGCAAACACTGCGTTGGCGTTTATGAAGGGTAATTCATGCTAAATAAACAAATAGATCAAATCGAACGATCGGCTTTAGGACGTGAAAGTACAAGAGAACGAGGAGAGGTAAGGAAGGAAAAGGAATCATTTAAATGTCGTGTATATTTTGCTGGAATATTATCGTTCCACCTTGCGGAGAGAAAAAATATCCTGTGATATTTTTTCAGTTTCTCTCCCCGCCGCTCCTTGGGTTTCTCGCGCCCGAGCGTAAATAAAGCTGATTGCCTGAAATCAGATTGTCGGTAGAGCGAGTCAAACAGCGCGCTTGGAGCCCCGGAGTTCAAAGGACTACTCCGCCAGAGGGCTGAGTGGTTCTTTCATAGTCGACTCTCCTGCTCCTTTGTCGTGTCCCTAACGCTTGTACACGCGCGCATACCCGATCCCGATCCCATATCCCGCGCTCGTTCTCGCTCGCATGCATCGTATATCGTCTCCCCTCTCTATATTTACATAAATTCTCTTTATATTCCACGATCCCTCTGGGTCACGCTATATACGTAACGCGGCAAGGGAGATGCGAGAATTTTCATGATTTTCATTAACGAAGATGGACAACGATCGAGCAGTGCGATATGTCACGTATCACACGCGATTCGACGATTCGTTGCGCGTTCTTGCGAGTCATCTGTGGTTATTTTTTTTTGTGACAATGTTTTTTCTTCTTTTTTTTTCCTCTCCTTCGAAACGCTCGTCGTTCTGGTGAGACCGAAAGATTTTTCGCACTGACCCTCGGATCGAACGATTATTGGCTCTCTCGGTTATTCGAGAGCATTCTCGCCTTGGCACAGATGTATAAAATCGAGTGAAGCGAGAAAGCACGCGCTCACTTGAGACGCGTGCACGCGCCATAAAGACTATGCCATGTATCCTCACCTGAGACACATTTTTACGCTTCTCAATGTGCATGCTCGAACGAATGTCGCGCGTGAGATAATTTTTTTTTTTTTTGTTCAGATGCACTTGCGAAACGATCGTTATAACTCCAAACGCCTTCCAATTATTCAGAGTTGTGATAATTATAATTATTATAATATTATAATTATTATAATTATTGTTGTTGTTGTTGTTGCTAGGGTTCAATGTTAGAGCTCGCAATGACGAGCAACTTTGTGGAAGCTCGGGAGTTTGATATTCATTTTAAATATCGTCGTCGAGTCTCCATTTCACAAATCCCGATGACAAAAGAAAGCGAGAGAATGAGGGTTCGTCCTTTTTTTGGTAAACAAAGTTTCAAGATGGGATGGGCTTTGAGCTCGAGAGTTTAGTGAGAAAGAAAGGGAGTCGTTCGGACGACAAGACGTAGAAGCATTGATCGACGATTCACCAACTTTAGCGAGAGGGAGAGAGAGGGAGAATTTAGTAAGAGGGAGAAAGAGAGAGAGAGAGAGAGAGAGAGATAATCTAAGACGGATAAAAGAGATCAGCTGTGCGCGAACGACGCTAGCCAAGATTGCCGATTGGTGGTCTTTGGCCTTAATACGTTATAAATAGAGCATTTATAATAGAGTTCTGACACATAGAAATACATTCACGATGCAAGTAAATACGTGTGTATTGACTAGCAATGGGGACCCTGATCGAAATAATAAATATAATAAACTAACAATAACGATTGGACTATATAGAAGAAATAACGAGGGAAGCAATGCAGATAAATTTAGCATCGATCAAACGATGCTGCTCCGTTGCTGATATACACGTCTCGCACAGATTCCTACCAGCATTATAAAATTCGCTTCGATCTACACCGGTCTGACATAAAAAAAAACTCCCCAACGACGTGTAAAACGGTGTTCGAGTATTGAAAAAAAAAATAATAATAATAATAATAAATTCTCGTCATACGCCACATCATCCCGCGTGTCGTGTATACATCGTCTCGTCCTAGCTTTCCACTCTCGCCTTTATATAGTCCCAACGAACACACTTCTTTTTTTTTTCTCCACGTCAATTTTTCGCACCCCAACCAACGAGGGGAGAGCAAAGTACGCGCGAGGGTTCCCAACGTTCGAGGATCCCTAGGGGTTGATTCCACGTCGCCAGGAAATGAGACATAGAGAAAACGTTTCGTGAATATAAGTATATATTACATAGCATATAGACCCTCGTATGGCTTTAGATATATATATGTGTGTGTGTCTTAAAGACAAAAGGAATTGAAAAAGTCAACGAGGGGAATGGGAAAGTAAAGGGACTGAGAGATCGCGTAGAGAAACAGTGGAGCTGAGCTAGCGAGCATTTAATTGACTTTGTAATAAATTTTGTGCAACAAACAAATATCTTAAACAAAATCGCGTACCAAGAACATTGAATCCGAACGATAATAATGCCAAAAAGATTTGTACGATCGTTTTATAAAAACTTTGTAAAATTAAAAGCAAAATTTTTCTTTGATAATAAATGAAAAAATTATGCCTTTCCCCCAATTTTCATTATATCCAGCTTTTCAATTAACCCTTTGAGGCATATTTTTTTTTTTCTAGTCGATGAATCCTCATGAAAATTAATATACAGGGGTTTTTAGGGTCGCTGAATTCGAATCTGCTGTCAGAAAATTGAAATTCAAAATGGCAGATCCAATATGGCGGACGAAAGTTCGAAAAAAGCATCAGAATTAGCTAATAATGATTAATCTAGGGTTTTTGATGTCGTTGATCACGAAATCGTCGTGAAATTTCCAAAATTCAATATGGCGGATCCAATATGGCGGACAAAAGTTCGAAAAAAGCCTCAGAATTAGCTAATAACTGATGTTCTAGGGTTTTTAAGGTCGCTGATCACTAAATCGTTGTCAGATTTCCAAAATTCAAGATGGCAGATCCAATATGGCGGACAAAAATTCGAAAAAAGCCTCAGAATTAGCCAATAATTGATATACCAGGGTTTTCGAGATCGCTGATCATGAAATCGTTGTCAGATTTCCAAAATTCAAGATGGCAGGTCCAATATGGCGGACAAAAGTTCGAAAGAAGCACCAGAATTAGCTAATAATGGATATACTAGGGTTTTTTAGGCTACTGATCACGAAATCGTTGTCAGATTTCTAAAATTCAAGATGGCGGATCCAATATGGCGGACAAAAGTTCGAAAAGAGATTTTAGACAAAATGACGATTCTATAGAATTTTTTACGTTCTCGGCATAATCCAGAGCTAACGGCGAGGACGTGACGATATCTAGCTCCATTTTCATATCGTCGTTGGATAGATTCAATCAACTGAAAATATTTAATGCAAAGATGCTACATTTGAATTGAAAATTCTGATCAATAATTATTGAAACCAAACTCAATAATCTCAATCCAACATTTTGTACTTCAATAATTTGATGATGAATTCCTGATCGCCGATCACGAAAACTCCAGCTAGGTAAATTTCAGAGAAATTCACAGTTTTCCGAATTTTCGTGTGCTATATTGTATCCGCATATTTAAAATTATAGCAGTCCGATTATAGTAGTCTGATATAGATGGATTTGAGATCGATTGAGATGGATTGAGAAATTGTTCGCTTGGAAAAGATAAGTCGCGAGAATAGAAAGTATTCTCATCAATGTACAGCTAATTAAGAAGTAAACGGTGCTTCGGAAAAATCCAAAGATTTTCAAATTTTTGACTGCCATATGTTGGGGATTGGATTTTCGAAATTCGGAAATCTGATGGTAAAATCGTGATCCAGCGACCTCGAGAAAAGCCTGGGATATCCATTTTTAGCTAATTCAGAGGCTTTTCTCAAATTTCTGTCCACCATATCGGATCCGCCATTTTGAATTTCGAAAATCTGATCGCGAATCCGTGATCAGCGACCTCGAAAACCATTTTCATAATAATTAGACGTGTGGAAAAGATGAGGAAATCGTGAGGATGTTGAGTATACTTATAGCACTATGCCTCAAAGGGTTAAATCAGAGACTCTAACCATCGGTTAACCATCGATTTTTGCAAACATCCACTGTTCCTTTTACCCTTTCGATCATTAAAAAATCAATAATCATCATTTACGCAATCTCATCGAGATCCGCCTCGTTAAATATTCGCGCAAAAACATGAAATAACTCTTATAAAAACCTCCTACGCATTGGGGTCAAGCGAGCTCGGTTAAACCGCAAGCTCAGAGTCATTATCGTGTACCCTACAACTTCCGGGTCGTTTTGTTACGAGTCGTGACATATTGCTCTCAAAATGATACAGATCGGTAATTACGTACGCGCGTATGTATCGCGAAGTAAAATATATAATATGTTATCCAGACATAATACAGCGGTTTGCTGGCAAACAAAAAGTCATAATCCATCACGAATCTGTCCGTTGAATCGAGCGGGACTGAGCCCATTTTCTCGTTAGAAATTGATGCAGCTATAGGAATGATATTATCGTCGCGGCTTGGGTGCCCCACAGCAGCGGGCATTTTGAGCAGTCCCTCTTTGCTCTCTCTCTGTGTACACACGCAGCCTCACCCTCTCTCGTCTTCTCCCTTCTCTGGTCTCGAAAGCAACGTTGGTCGAGTTACGGAAGCGAAATTGGGGTTTTCACGAACCAAAAGGGGTGCGCAAGGGGGAAAGAGGGAAAGCTGGCTTTCCGAGGTAAAATCGCTTTTGCTTTCCCTGCGGTTCGACATATACCCCGAGATATATATATCTGTGTGCGTATCTGCATTTTCCGGTGCTGGGTTTTGCCGGTGAAACTGGTACTATGTATATATACTTGCCCGGAGACCCGGCGAAAGAGAAAGAGAGAGACGGAAAGTGAGGGCGGAAAGCTCCGGGGTCGCGAGCGCCAGCGCGGACCCACTGAAATCAATACTCTGCGGTCTCCGCTTCATGCCCCCTCCCCCGCGAATACACGGATGAATACACGAACAAACACGTACATAGAGGGCGCGGACTATCCGACAACCCCCAGCCCGACAGAGGGTTTTATACATTGGCGGTGAGAGGAGGGGGTGGGGGGGGGGAGCAGGAATGAAGACGATGGTTGAGCTCTTTTCATTTGTGTATCGCTGCCTGTGCATATTTCGAGGCTTCAGCCAACAAAAGGCCTTTGGCTCCCTCAACTCCAGTTGTTCGCTCTCCTTGGCTTACGCCTTTTCGTTGATTAGTTCGCGATTTATGTACGTATATAAACTCTCGTAAATGTATGCGTTCCTTGTATGTTCCACGTGACGCTTTGACTCTCTTCCTTCAATCCACACACACACACACACACACACACATTTGTGTCTTTACGTTTCTTGCTCACTCCATCTCGTCTCAACGTTTCCTGGACCGCCATGACACTTTTTCTTCTCACTCTTCCTTCCCCATTTTTTTTTTGCTTTGATCCCTCTCTCCTACTTTTCACTTCATCCTCCACTCTCCCTCTCCTTTGTCACCCTTTTACTCCGTTCTCCTCGACGACTTTCCTAGCTTTCTTTTCTCTTCCCGGTTGTCTCTTTACTTCTCTCTCTCTCTCTCTCCTTCTCTCTAAATTTCTCTCCGCTCCTGCAGCTTCCTTCGCTCCCACGATCCTTTCTCATCCGCACTATGATTCTCGGCTTTTCGCTCCCTTCTCTCGAGTTTTGTCGTCGACACGAAATTGCCCGACACCGATGTTTCAAGGCTCTATTTTTCTCTCCTCCCTTGCTATACGCGCCAAATGAAATAGCCTCAAGGAGCGCGAGAGAGGGAGGCAATGGCGAGGGTGGCAAGGAGCGATCGAGAAAATTTTCCTTCACCTTTTTCATTTCTCTTTTTACCCCTGTCTCGCAGAGGATTTCCCTCCTCGTTCAATATTGCGATTTCCGCGTACAAAGACTCGATCGCGACAGAATTCGCTCCCGCGATGATCAAGTAATCGTCGTTTAATGTACATTTAGTCCAGTCAATAGAGGATTTCACCTGGAATTAATTCCGGGACGCGATTTTCTTTTTTTATACTTAGGGGGGGGGGGGGTGGTTGGTAGTGTAAATCTCGATTTTCGGGAAAATCCCCCCTGTGCGTTTGCCGCCATCTTGATTTAAAGAGAGATTTTTTGTTTTTCGAATAACTCGCTTATTTCCAACCTTAGAGTGAAAATGATAATATCCAAAGTTGTGGGAAATGTAATTTCCCACAAGTTTGGTGATTATACTTTTTCCCCTAGGATCGTTATTTATAGAGTTAGACTGCTAATAAGGGTAAAAAACGTTTTTTGTTAATTATCTCGTTTATTATCAAGTTTATTGTAAAAATGGTATGAAATAATCACGTAGGAAATTCTATTTCCTTCAACTTTGGTTATCACCATTTTTACCCTAGGATCAATATTCAGACTTATACTTAATTTAAGGGTGAACTTTTTTTTTATGTTCAGTTATTTCGTTTATTATCAAGTTTATCGTAAAAATGGTAATGAATAATCGCGTAGGAAATTTTATTTCCTTCAACTTTGGTTATTACTATTTTTACCCTAGAATCAATATTTTCGGACTTATACTTAATTTAGGGGTGAACTATTTTTTTTTAATTTGGCTCACTCACTGACACTCATCTTCGCGAGATATCTCGCGCGACTCGACGACTTTATTACGCCTTAACTCACTGGAGAGGAAACAACGAGTCCGAGAGTGATATTCTTTTTTTTTTCCGTTCGTTCGCTGGCTTTAGTATTAACTCATCCTTTTGGCAATTTCCTTGAAGCTAGAAAATCAATTTGAATTTTAAGCCATTGATGATATGCTTTTGGAATTTTCAAAGTGTCCTAAAATAATATTTTCATCGCTTCGACGCTCTAATTCGATCACAAGAGGCAATATAATCGTCCTCAATTATAACTTCCTCATCGGATAAAACGACGGGCTCCATCGCTCGCAGAGCGATTAAATGGAATCTGGAAATTCATTCGGATAACTCGCGAGACGAGAGAGACTTTTTCCTCGAGAACGCTGATAGTTCATTCGGCAAAAGGGTTTTTAACGGGGAGGGGATGACCCCGAGGGGATGAAAAGAAAAAAAAAAAAAGAAAACGAGGAAATGAGCAGAGTTGAATAACAGCTTCGCGTTTGTATACCGTCATCAACCCTCTCATCCGTTTATTATATATACGCTTGCACCCTTGCGTCTGCGAGAAAGGTTTTGCCTCCTCTCGGCTTGCGGGCGAGGAAACGAACGAGACTTTCCGGTGATTGCGTTAACTAAGCGTCTGTTTTAATTAAAACGACATGACGACCTCCGGATCACGACTCCTCTCTCTCTCTCTCTCCCTACGGCCATTCCTATATCAATTTTTCGAATTTTCTTTTTTTTTTTCATCTTCCATCCGTGTCAGAAGGTTCCTGGAAAGAAAAAAAAACCAGTGTGCATATTGGAAATTTTCCCGTTGCGCGCTTCCTTTTATCTCGCTCGCGAAGCTTCCTCTGTGAGCAAAAGTGAGCTTTTCAATTTTGGAATTTCAAATTTGAACGCTTTTCATTTATCCGCATTCAATAACAATGCAAGAACGAGCACCCCAATTTTTCAATAAACTTTTGAAAATTTGGAAAATTTTATGAAACCCGAAGGTTGTTTTTTTTTTACCGATTTTTCTAAAATTTCATGCCAGTTCATCCTTTGAAATGTCCATTCCATGCGTCAATCAAGTCTGATAACTTGAAATTTGGGCAAAATTAAAGCGATCAGAGGATTTTTTCAAAAATTCCAATTGCTTTGAAATTTTTATCCCTCGAGAGCGATTAACGTGAAATTCAATGCACTCTTGTCCCATATAACCTATATCGATGCACAAAATTTTTTCCCTGTAGCCAAATATTTGCGGAAGTTGAAGCGTTATTTTTTTTTTTTTCGAATTTTTTTTTTTTAATTCGAATCCCCCGAGCGATTCTTGCAAAATTCAATGCCAAAAACATCCTTGTCAACGTATTTTGGGTAGATATTTTGGAGCCAATAATTTACGAAAGTTGTAGCGATTATCGAAATTTTTGAAAAAAAATTTCAAAGTCATGTAACAATGGGACACCCGTTATGGATTGTGGCGAAAATTTTAATAAACAAAGTTGACCACTTGATCGAGTTACGCGCAAAGTTTGCTCACGTTTGCTCCAGTAGTTTTCGAGCTACATTTTTTTCAACATTTTAACCACACTGGCATAAAAATCTCGAGATTTTTTTGAAGTGAATACTTCTTATGCGACTACATTAGGCCCCGCCCCCAGCCGCGTTGTTCCTCCGGACAGGAGAATGAAGGAATAGAAGAAGAGAGAGAAAGAGAGAGAATGATGCGTGAGCGAGCGAGAGAGCGTTATGCCATCCATAGCACGCCCGCGTGTACGTGTTTTATATGTATTAGGACAGCAGCGCGCGTTTGCGTCGTTCTATCCGTTGTGTGTGAGTCCACATCTATGCGTGAGTTCACACCGTCTTCGCTTCGTGCCGAGTTAAGCTTTGTTTTGTGTTTTGTTTGTATATATTACATATTATACATACTCGGATAATAACTATGAGAAAATTACTGACGGTACAAAATGTTGGAAGAAATATTAAGGTTGATTGATAGGTAGAATGTGGAGGTATTTTCAGATATTAAAAAATGTGCTTTAATTAAAAAAAAATGAAATACGCTCTCCGAAGTTTTCCTCCGTTCGATCTTTAATAGCAATTTATATTTCGCTCAATACATCGCTTAAAGATATTATGAGGTTTAATCGCTAAAGCGTTATTGCCCTTAGCAATAGGCGGTTCTCAAGTTTTAGCCGATATGCTAGCAGACCTTGTGCATTACCGTAATGAATCGGTAATTCTCGCAGGTGATTTTAATGTCAATTTTTCATTGCCACAGGCCGAATCACTCCATCAATTTTTATAAAAAAACATTTCTCGTTAAAAATGATCAACGGCAGGAGTGATCCGACCACTAAAGGCCGTTCAACGATAGATGCTGTATTTGCAAAAAATATCGACAAACTAGATCTGAAGCATTTTATGTCATATTTGAGTTATCATAATCCAATTTTTGGTATTGTAGAATTAGACGATTCTATAAATAATAGACACGAGAGCAATGAAAATAAGAGAATAAGAGAACAGAATTACTTTATCCCAATTTTTTACTTACAGATACATATACTTATACAAATAAAATTGATTTCATATCTATAACTAATTCCTACTTCTTTGCTCACCCTATCAATTCTTTCTGCCCCCCCCCCCCCCCCCTCTATACAAATAAAATTTTTAACGCCAACGTCAACACGAGGTACGAAGACACAGTAAATTCAGCTGTAAACTCATACATACAACGGATAGAACAGTGTGAAATAAGGACAATCCTGTCATTTCGTGTTATCATGCATGTCAATCTATCCTCTTTCCCTCTCACTATTCTTTCATCTGATGAGAATAAAACCCTGCTAACACAGAACGTTATAAAAACGTTGTTAAGACGTTTACAAAAACACGCAAAAACGTCTCTTTTGAATGGTCGAAAAAACGTCTTGAAAGCGTCGTTTAAACGTTATTTTGGCCGCAATTTTTTTCTCAAAAAAGTTTACAGAAGCTGACAGAAATGTATTAAACGCGCGGTAAACTTTTTGGGGAAAAAATTGCGGCAAAAAAAAACGTTTAAAAGACGTTTTGAAGACGTTTGCGGCAAAATAACGTTTAAAAGACGTTCTTAAGACGTTTTTTCGACCATTCAAAAGAGACGTTTTTGCGTGTTTTTGTAAACGTACTTAACAACGTTTTTATAACTTTCTGTGTTAGCAGGGCAATAAGCGAGTTCCGTCGATCACATACGAGTATTCACTTCTGACGCGCGTACCGTGTGTACACGCACCCGTTTTTTTTTCCACCATCACAAAGCCTCCTCTATATTGAGTAAGCAAAACTTATATCGTCTTTGAAGAAAGACAAATAAAAATAAACTCTACGTTGACTCCTCCTCCTCCTTTTCCGATAACGAAAAAGGCTCAGGAGATCGGAATCGAATGATAAAAAATGAACATTCGTCAGAACATGGAATTAAATTCACTTCATTTTTATTTCAATACTCCTTTAATTCAATTCTTTCCTCATTGTATACTCTCTTCCCTCTTCCTCTCATAATTCAATGCACGAAAGGTTGCCGGAAGGTTCTCCTTTTGTCCAGTCGTTTTTTTTCCCTCCCCTCTTTCTTTTCATCCCCCTTCCGTTTTCTCATCGCGTTGTATTAATTTTTTTTTCCCCTATACCTGACGGGTATTTACGAACCACGCGTTTTATATACACACACACACACACACACACCTTTTCTTGCACGGTTCATTGCAGACGTTGGGATTGACCGCGGAAGCGAAAATTCGCGTGTCGAGAAACGTTGCGCGAGCCTTCGCTCGTCCATATATCACTCAAGCTACTCAAAGGGGGGGGGGCATGTGTCGAGCTCGTTTTAGCACGAAGTCGGCGCTTTTTTTTTTATGATGCGTTAAGCCCCGAGGGGCTCCCCAAGGCTCGCGTGAGTTTATTCCAGCTCGAAATATTATGTTATATATACATCTATAATGTCGAAGCATCTCTATATAAGTCACTCGCGATGGTTAGTTCTCGCGGTCATTCTAGCCAAAAAAGTAGGTTCATAATGCAATCTTCGAAAGAATTGATTTTTCTTTTGGAAAAGGTTCAGAGCTAACACCTGAGTGTAGATTCAAGTTGACGGGACGAGGAGGTATCGATCTTTAGCCGCCATCTTGGAGAACACGTTTTATCAAATATCTCGTGAACCGTGCATCATACGAAAAAAATAGTATCGATCTTTTTTGTAGATAATTAGTTTCTCTACAACTGTTATTCGAAACTTTTTCCTGTATATGCCATGGTTTTTGAATTATAGCGCTGCAAACTTTACCAAACATCATAATTTTTACTGCTACATCAACCGTTAATTATACATTTAGCAATAACCCATCTTTGGAAAAATTTGCTGCGCTATAAATAAAAAACCATGCACTATACAGGAAAAAGTTTTTGGTAAAAGTTATAGAGAATTTTATTATCTACAAAAAAGATCCATACTATTTTTGTCGTGCGATGCACGGTTCACGAGATATTTCATAAAACGTGTTTTCCCAATATGGCGGCTTAAGCTCGACGCTCCCGGGTCCCGCCAACTTCGAATTTACACTCAGCGGACACCCCTGAACCTTTTCTGAAAGCAAAATCTCTAGAAGATTGCAGAAAAAATGGCTAGAATGACTGAGAACTATAGATGGTCCTCGAGCGATTTATCGAGGACCCAATCCGCTATTTGCGAGAGCTTATCGCGCCCTTAGCGCACAGAAATCATCTCTCTTGACGCTTTTTTAACTTTTCACGTACGAGCACACACCTATACGCAAATATAGTTATCAAACATTGAGAGAGAGAGAGGGGAAAAAAAACATCGCAATAGGAGCGTTGTTTTATCCGCGTTACATAGAAAAATCTAATTAGCGGAGAGCTGGTACTCGTGACTGCGATGATTATCGTCATAACGACGATGAACACGCGCCGACACCATCGCACCCTCGTTAATGATTCTGTTTTTGTAATGGACTTTTGTTTTTTTTTTTTTTTTCTTTTTTTTTCCTATCCTTCAGCTTTTCATTGCTTTGATCTTTTGAGAAACGTTTTGTGTCCGGTATTCGGGGAAGAAAAGAAAACGAATGATTCTCTCTCTCTCTCTCTCTCTCTCTCTCTCGCGAAAGATCGGGGTGTTGATTCTTTTTTCCTGCCTTTGGGATCTTTTTGGTACAACGACGACGAGCGGCAGACACATATTTGTGTGTTTCTCGCTCGAGCAAACGTATTGTCTCCTTGTGTCGACAGAACGTTTAACGCAGATGTACGTATCAATGTGGGCTATGGTGTATGGGTGACGGTGCGTTGTATACATCATATACATATATGTGTGTGTGTGTGTGTGTGTGTGTGTATGTGCCTTGGAACAGCTCTAGACCGCCTTTTATCCGAGCCGACAAGTGCCTTTGGCGAAGGTAATTAGCGTGGCGGTTAGAGCGATTAACGAGCGAACGTGCTCCGTTCATTTTGATGGTGTACGAGCCCCAGAGAATGAACAGCAGCACAAACAATATACATACGAACTTATATATATATATATATAAGTATATATATAAGAAGTGAAAAGATGAACTACCTTTATGTCTGTTTCTCTTCATCCATCCTCTTCGCGCTACCACGTGAACCATAAAGCGCACTTTTCCTCCATTTTGTTTTTTTTTTTTTTTTTCGTCATTCATTCTTTCTTTATTTATTCATTTTGTTTTCCCCTGTCGAAGTCAACGGATATCTTCACTCAGCCATAACGACGAACGTCAATAGCTCCAGCGAGTAGAATGGATCGTTCTTCTTTTTTGTTTTTTTATTTATTTTTTTTTATTCGTTGCTTGACGGTTTACTTATACATATAAATTTATACGGAAAGTTAATTGTCCGGGAATTTTTTCTGGAATTTAATTGCTTCGGTATTGGATGCTTTTAAAATTGTTAGGGGATTTAAAAAAAAACACTTTTTTTCACGAGCTTTCGACGGTGGTTGTTTACGTGTGTTCTCGGCATTTAAAATTAATCACAGTGGCTCATTGCGCGAGATTCGAATGGATTTTTGATGATTCTTTAAATTCTTTGAAGTTTCAGTTTTTAGAAGAAAAATATCCTTATCGAAATATTAATTTTTCGATCGTTTCTTCGGATTTTTTTTCGAGTTGAAGGATTCGCGGAGTTGAATTTTTCAATGAAACTTTTCAATTGGGATAATTTTTCTTTATCCCGTAGCATGTAACATTTTCATTGAATTTTAAATGACTTTCGTTTGTAATTTAAAAAATTCAAATCTCTCGATAATTCCAATTTTACAAAAATTGCACGAAAATAAATGAGATAATTTGCGGATAATTTTTCTTCAATTATTGTATAATCATTTATTTCAATTATTTTGTTCAATAATTTACTTCAATTGACAAATAAATTCATGTAAAGAGAATTGATTCTCCGTGCACATTGCTGGAAGATTTCAATTGCAAATTTATGGGAAAAAATATATTTGAGTAACTCGGTAAAATGCGATATCGAGATTCGCGCGTTCTCGTCGATGTGAAAATTTTATCGGAGAGGGTAGAAAAAAATGAGCAGGGAAAAATTATCTCTCGTTTTTTCTCTCTCTCTCTCTCTCTCATTCTCAATGTTGTCGAGGGTAAAATTGATAATAACAATAATTCTCTTGGGTGGCGAAATTTTCTCCATTTTCTCAAGCATATATAAAAGGCTCATCCTCGCCCTTGAGCATCGGAGGAAAAGTGTGCTCGTGGACGTAAAGTCTTTTTTTTTTTTTTTACTTTACACACAAATCTTTTTAACTCCGCGAATTGAGATCCCATTATTTTCCACGAGTCTCATCCTAATACGAATGTTTTTTCCGCCTTGAGCAATCCGTCGTACGAAATAAAAAAATAAAAAAAATTCTTTCGATCGATTTCTCCCTTTTTTTTTACATCACATTTTGCTCGAGTTTTCCTTTAACGTCTGTTTCACTTTCATTGCTTTTGTTTCAAGAGAAAAAAAAAACACCCTCGAGAAAACACCCTAACAATAGGCTTTAAATTTTTTATTCAATTCTCAAAGCTTTTATGAGATAACGATGGGCTAGAGAAAGAAAGAATTTCCATCATCTCGTTGTGTATATAAGTACCGGCTATGCACAAATCCATTTTGCAGTATCGATTTTCTCCGGGTCTTTTTAACGAATCAGTGGAAGTATATTTTTAGCATCGTCTGGCTATAACTTGCACTGTATTGTTACATATGTATAAATGGAATTACATAGTCGATATGTTTATACAGATATGCCCCTTTTTATGCAGACATAGTCGAGTTTCCCCCTCCAGGGCGAATTAACTACGACTGCTTCTCCGGGGAGGTAAAAGTTTGCACATTTTTTTTTGTTTTACCCTTCGCGAGATGTGTCATATTTGTCACAGGCAGAACTCCCCAACGAGATTGGAGTAGAAATAGACCAAGGGAAAATTTGTGGAGAAGGGCGAGAGAGAGAGAGAGAGAGAGAGAGATGTGGGATGCTGTGATAATCATTGCGGAAGTTCAATGAACTTAATTGCTTTTCATAGACTCGACGAACGTTTATTGTCCAGCCTCGTGTCGTCCTCTCCGTTTGCATCGATATACGAGATGCGATCTCCTCCCTCACCGCTCCCTTGCATTTTTTGTTTTTATTCAATTTTAATTTTTTTTCAACGCTGCACAAAAGTGCAATGTGCCCTGAGGGAAAAACATCCGCGTAAAGAAAAATTAATCTCCCCCCATAATTCAATACGGTAATTTTCCTTTTTTTTTTTGGTTTTGTTCCATTAAATTTTTAGGGAGCATAAAAAATGTCTTCTTGGTCGCAGAATCGAATTTGCCGTTACGCCTCTCTTCTATATTTGAAGAAAAAAAAATTTTCTTCCTCTCTCGCTTATTCTTTTGTCGAATTCAATTTCTTTTCCATCCACTTGGCTAATTACGTTCTGAAATGTCGCTTGGCTATGTTCGTCACGTTTCTCGAGCTTTTTCTATATCATCAGCGTGAAGGAGAAAGAGAGAGAGAGAGAGAGAGAGAGAGAGAGAGAGAGAGAGAGAGAGAGAGAGAGAGAGAGAGAGAGAGAGAGAGAGAGAGAGAGAGAGAGAGAAAATGAGGGCTAGAAACGAGAGAGTTTAAATATAGCGAGTTTCGCAAACCAGCGACGACGAACTCTCGTTGGGTCTGTCGACCTCCACGTCGTCTACATCGTCGTCATCATCATCATCATCATCCTCGTCATCGTCATATTCCTTCTTACCCGCTCTATTCCCCATTTCATTTTTCTTCCTATCGCATTTTACCATTCACATATATATATATATATATATATATATATATATATATATGTTTGTGTGTGTGTGTCTTTAGCTCTCTTTGCATACATTGAAGCTACTCGTCATCAGGACAAAACGTGTAGGAAAGGCACACACTATTTTCCATCTCACTCTCGTCGTCCTCCAACATTTGAATAATTTACCCAACCGTCCAATTAGAGACTCCCGGACCCGAGAATACTCTCGTCCTCATCCCTCGACTCTCATCGTCATTTTCTTCTTTCTCTCTCTCTCTCTTCTATTTCTCTTACACTCCAGCTAATTTCGACTTTGTCGCCCTTTTCGTCTACCGCATAATTTTCTCTTTGCACGTGATGTACTCACTCTGTATACATATGTATATAGCACGACTCTGGATAAACTAGCCAACGAGTGCAAGAATTAATCACTGCTCTCTCTCTCTCTCTCTCTCTCTCTCTTTCTCTCTTTCTCTCTTTCTCTCTTTCTCTCTTTCTCTCTTTCGTTTTATACCAGGTTTGTCTGCAATAACTCTGGCATGTAATGAGGCAAACAGAAATACAATTAACAGATACGTTAAATTTATTTATCTCACATTTGTCATTTGTTTACACGTGTCCACGATTCGTTTTCGTCTGCAGATTTTTTCTACAAATTGTTTCTACAAATGGCTGTGTGCTCTTAAAAAAACAAAAAAAAAAATGTTAAACTCGATGTTCAAGATTGTGCAGAATTTATGGAACTTTGGATAGGACTCGAAGATAGAAAATGTAACCATAAGTCTTGACTCGGTTACATTGTTTTTTTGCTTGAAAAAATCATCCTTTCAGGACAATTTACAAAATTTTATTTCGAAAATGAAAATTAGAAAAATCAAATAAAATACTCTTTTTTTTCGTATGTATTTTCTCAAGACACCACCGTTCACCGATTGAACGAACAAATCGTTTTCTTGTTGGTAATATTGTAGAGCGAACGTTGTAAATACATTTTTCACTCGAGCAGACACAGATTTATATTTATTTTATATACATATATATATATATAATATAGAGATATGGACGAGTTATTCGACCAGAGCCTCTAATCTCTTATTGCCAGCTCGAACCGTTTAGTTCCAGTACTTTTCTAATATAATGGCTCCCATAAAATCCTCGTGAGTCCGCGGGTGAATCGATCGAGTGTATGAAAAGAGCGCGCTCGTGGGTGACTTTTTTTTTTTTTTTTTTCTTTTACCGTTCCACGCCGTGAACGATCGTGGAGGAACGTATACGCATCAGAAGCCTTCCTACAACCGCGATGCCATAGGCAGAGAACTAGAATAAATTAGCGAATAGTCCTCTTGACACTGCAGGGGGATTTATTTTTTCGAAAATTCGTTTAAATTCGATTTTTGTTTTCTAAAATTTAATTAAATTATTTTTGTTTTCTAAAATTTAATTAAATTATTTTTGTTTTCTAAAATTTAATTAAATTATTTTTGTTTTCTAAAATTTATTTAAATTAACTTTTTTTGCAAAATTCATTTGAATTTATTTTTTTCTAAAATTCTTCTCAATTAATATTTTTTTTTTAATTCTTTTAAATTAATTTTTTCTTTTCTAAAATTCATTTAAATTAATTTTTTCTTTTCTAAAATTCATTTAAATGCATTTTTTTTAATTAAAAATATTTTTTTTTTCAATTCCTATGTAAAAAGTTATTGGCAATTCCATTATTAACCATTTTTGAGCCTCTCGATAATTATACAACCGAAGCCGTCTCTTCTATCGATCATTATAGACCATCATAATAATGATTGGACGCTCCGACTGAATTACGTAATCATCAATCAATGCCTCCGTAACATATATATCGATTTTCATATCGAGTCGCTACGAGATAGAAGGTGATGTATCGCCTATTGCTGTATATTCGCGTATATATATATTGTAAATATATAGAGAGAGACTTTGATGGGCGAAGTCAAAGCCGTGAGTCTCGCTTTAATTACACGTGAGCAATCGCGCCACGACGAACGAAACTCGACGGAAACGTGATTTGCCGCGGGCATACTGAAACGAACACTTCGATAATTTTCTCTCGCTTCGTAAAACACGATTTTATCTCTTCTGGTACTTTGCGCGTTTTTTTTTCTTCTAATTTACAAGCACGATGCAGAGAGAGAAAGAGAGAGAGAGAGAGAGAGAAAGAGAGAGGAAAACGTGTACCGAATCACGATCTATCGAAATATCGGTAGCTGTAATAATAATAATAACAATAGCAATAACAAAAATAATAAAAATTAGCACATTATAAGAACGCGCTCAAAAAAAAAAGAAATGAAAAAAAAAAACAAATCCTCTACGAGAATATAATTATCATCATAATTATAATTAAAATATATTTTTTTATAATTGTGAAAATCGATTTCGTGGACGCGGTGCACGCGTAAGTTTAATCCGGTCATTTAATTCGCCTCGTTTAACAACGTCAGATCGTTTTCATCGATATCTCATATCGGATATATAATTATACTTCGCGCGCTCATGAATTATCAGAACTCACGCGTCTCTGAATTCCAAAGACCACGATAATACGTGCAAAAACGGAAAAATAAAATAAAAATAAAAATAAAAACAACCGCCAACACATGCAAACACAACGCCCACACTGTCGACTTTGTTATCAGTCTCTTTTGGCTATTTTTTTTTTTTCTTTCTTCGACATTCAATTCCTTATTGCACGATCATTACTCACTGCCACTCGTTGAGAGACAATGAATATCATTATATTAAAAGCGCCGAATCGATTAAAGTTTATTTTATCGATTTATGCCGCGCAAGAAAGAGCGAAGGAGGAGCGAGAGAGAGAGAGAGAGAGAGAGAGAGAGAGAGAGAGAGAGAGAGAGAGAGAGAGAGAGAGAGAGAGAGAGCTCAGCTGTTTTATCATCGTGAGACCAGCCGGACTTTTTTAATCGAGAAAATTTGCGGACGTGTCTATTTTATCTCCATCACAAATCCATTCTCATTGATCGAGCATGTATTTTTAATCGTTCCTCATTATATACCAACGTATATATCTTGCAATTGATATCCGACGAGACTCCGGCTAGGACTTTGGCTTCATTGCAACATTTGTGTCTAGACTAAAACAAGCGAAGAATTATTTTTTTTTAATTTTATTATGTTAATAATTTGCACGCTTTTTTTTCTCTCCATTCGATTTCAATCATTCAATATTGTTAACGTTGTTTCGATGAAATTTCATGTTTGAAACATCAAAACTGCAGAAAATTTTCCCGTCACTTCTTTTCGGCTAAAAGTCAATACTGATGAACAAATAACCATTACTCACATTGTCAATGGATCTTGTGATGTAAGTGGCATGATTAACATTTTATCGAAAATTTAGTGTCCCCTGGTTTTTTTTTTTTTTTGTGGCAAGTGCCAGTTCGATATTAGCAAATTTAGGAAAGTTAGAAGCGTATCATTTTTCATAAATATTCAAAAAAATATTTGAAAAATCCAATATTCTAAGAAATCTTAAACTCTCTGGCGAATCTTTTCAGAACTCAATCCCGATATTTGTTGTCCCCCAGTCTTGTTTGCATGTAAAGTGCCGGCAGTGTTAAATTTGCAAAAGTCTGAGCAAACATATGATTTCCCATAAAAATTCAAAATTTCACACGATTCAAAGTTCTTGAAAATTTAAATTCATTTACCAGTTCTTTACAAACTCAAAATACCGAACATTTTGGTATCCACTGGCTCATTTATGTGGAAATTGCTGGGCTCGATAGTGGTAAATTCACGAATGTCAGAGTTACAATTTTTCATGAAAATACAAAATTTCATAAAATCTGAACCCTTCGATGAATTGTCGCAAAATTCAATGCCAAAAATCCTTGTCCCCTTGCCTATTATTTATGTAAGAATTTTCGACCCTGTAGTTAAAAATTTACGAACGTCAGAGCGAGTACAGACTTTTTTTTTTAACTTCAAATTCTATAAAATCTGAAATTATTGAGAAATTTTGACAAAAATTATATGAAAACATCGGAGCTGACTGCTCCAGTTATATGCAAAATTTGGGTACGATTGCTCAAGGTGTTTTCGAGATACAATTGTTTGAATTGTGCGAGCCATCACATACAGTAACATGCATGCATACGTCTAGAAATTTTTTTTCTCAATATGATTCCTTGACTATTTGGAATATCCAAGCACTCTGACGTGAAAATCTCGAAAAAAAAAAAAAAAAATCATAAAAACAAAGCTTCATCCATGATGAAGCAAAAATCTCTGAATATAATAACATCGAGGAGTTAGAGAAAACGAGTGAATAAGGGTGAAAGACGGTTCGAGGTGAACGGCCGAGGGACGTGTAGTAACAATGTATATATCCAAAGTACATAAAGAAGGCTGCGCGTGATATGACGTGGGCTAATTCACGTTGCTTGAACAAACGGCTTAATTCGTCTCGATTAATTGAGGCTCGCTTGTAATTTCTCCATCCGGCCAAAGTGACTCATACTCGTCTCCCATACATGCGTCTCTAATTCCCTCCAAAATCAAACCGAGTATCAACCTCCTTGGCTCTTCTTTTCGTTGTTACAAAAAAAAAAAAAAATCAAGTAAAATCTTTTCTGCAATGAAAAGAAAAAAAAAACGAAAAAAAGCTTTCCTCTTTGCCTGGGTGACGTGTGTGTTTATTTGGACGACTGGACAAATATTATTTCATCGTCGGGCTTACAAAACTAAGCCAAAGAAAGTGCGAGGCCAACCCTCATATATATATATATGTACATATATGTTCCGTTTATACTCATG
This sequence comes from Rhorus exstirpatorius, assembly GCA_963564615.1. Taxonomy (NCBI): domain Eukaryota; kingdom Metazoa; phylum Arthropoda; class Insecta; order Hymenoptera; family Ichneumonidae; genus Rhorus; species Rhorus exstirpatorius. The sequence goes on from OY751321.1 coordinate 26,963,599, forward strand.
TATATCTATACATAAATGGGGCAGATATATGTCCCTATAATATACACGTCGTTTCTACGGTCTGCTGACAGATGGCGCAGACCGGTGAATCAATATTCTCCGGGGTACTATGTATACATAGAGCTGTTATATACATGCTATGTGCACGTATATATATATAATTCACTTTTATACATCGTTTATTATGTATAAACATAACTGTGTATACGTAATATCGAATTGTACAGTTGGCAATGCAACGGATCACCTGAAGAGAGAGAGAGAGCGAGAGAGAGAGAGAGAGAAAATGGTGATCGTGGAGCAAGAGAGATGATGGGGGATTTGAGAGACATCATTGCCTTTTGCTTCTCTCGGGGAATGGTTTTTCCAGAGCTCATGCAAAGTGCATAGAGCACGTTAATTAGGATTTTTTTGTATAGACAAAACTCTTTAGAGCTATTTATGAATGTGTACTTGAACGATATAAAGTCGACGAAAAAGTCAGGAACTTGAAAAAAAAAATAAAAAAAATCGTTTACGTACGCGAGCTTGGTTTATTTATAATTTATTCGATCCGCTAAACGTACTGTGAACATCGATGAAAATAAACAATTAATAATTTACCGAGAAATTGTTCGATTCATTGTAATTTTCCTGTACGAGGTTAATTTCCATTTTGATATCGACAAGGAAAAATACTTAATAATTCTCAGATTTCTAATTTTTGTTGTTAAATTCTATTTTTTAAAATTGTTTTCTATTTCTCGAATTGTAAAATAAAAATGCGATCATTTTTTTTTTAATTTTTCAATGAATAACATTCAAAAGGAATATCGGACCTTCTGGTTTTATTTGTCCTTTTCTGATGTCAACCGTACGTAAATAATGTCTGCTCGTTCAGGAAAAATCTGTATCAACACTTTGTTGGATTCAATGATGTAAAATGGATAGTTTGTATTAACTTTTGTTTCATGACAATAATCACAATTTCCTTATAAAGAAAAATTCAATTTTCTTAAATAGAACGAAAAGTATTTTGGTGTAAATAATAAATACGAAGTATTTTAGTGAATGGACCATTTTCCCGATCTGGGCATTTCATGCCTCGATAAATCAGTCCACGGATTCATGACGTCCATAGACAAGCGAGCAACGTCAATTCGTCGTTTGCAGGTTTGCGAGAGAGAGAGAGAGAGAGAGAGAGAGAGAGAGAGACACGGTAATTCAATATTTGGCAAACTCGACTCTTCCTCGATATACAACACTGCATTGCATTCATATATATATATATATATATATATATATATATATATATATATATATATATATATATATATATATATATATATATATATATGAGTATCCAGTGATGTACGTGACACCCATGCCTCTGGCCTGAGAATTCGAGTGACACAGAGTAGAGAGAAAAGAGAAGAACAAAAATAGCCAGAGGGAGAGAAAGAGATTCATGTCACGAGGCTCTGCATGAATTCATATCTCTCAAAGTATCTCATAGCCTGAACCGTGCATATTATACATCATTTACGTACATTGATTATTCCACATGAATGAGAACGATTTTTGCCTGAGAAAATTTATTAAACATTGCCCAATATCCGTTTCAACAGTTTAATCAAAAATTCTTTTAAAAAAAAATACACACAAGTTGCCTTTGCAAAAATCAAAGTTCGACCGCTATAACAGATTTTCCAATGGAAAATGAAAAATGGGAACTCAATAGCAATACCATTAGCCTGAAAAAAAGATTATTAATGGCAGCTTCCTTGTGAGAGATCGTTAAAAAAAAAAAAATTTCTTCCTCAAACTTTTACCAACACTTGGGACTCTTCGTAAAAAAAAAAATCCATTCCTACCATAGACTCATTGCTCTAGCTATCATTTAATCGTACTTGACGATCCAGGAGTGTCTCTCTAGATGAGTTTATAAATCCTAGAAAAATTCACTCTATTCTTTATTGACTGAGTATACATATACATTTATAATTCGCTACTCTACACGATATAGCGAGACACTATGTCTGAGGTATTATATACAGACTGCAGTTAGAATTAATAACCAATTTTATCAATGTACAGTTGATACGAATGAGAATCGTGAAATCGATCGAAGACTTACATGCTCGAGTCTGTAATCGCGACGTTTATTTTAAACGTTATATGGGTATACCCTCACTCGTGGGCTTATAAACGACCCTCTCGACTCGTGTGCATCGTATGAGGGCAACCAAACACAATTCATCGTGTTGCCAGTAATCGGACTACAACGACTCCCATAAAGCATATATATATACATTATAATATACGTATTATATACGTTATATATGTATATATATGCATAAAACAGTGAACCGTAGTAAACAGTATAGTGGCCAGAGACGACTATAGTAGTGTAGCTTGTATATGCGAACAGCGCTGAGTTCTATCCAATATAATCTCAAGTTTGTTACAAGTAGGTGATATATATGCATATATAGTTACACTCGGCACAAATACACACACCGCGAAACACACAAATGAATAGTGGGATGAGACGAAGCTAATAATAGTCCAGTCATTCTAGCCATTTTTTCTGCAATCTTCTGCAGAAGTGATTTTGCTTTTGGAAAATGTTCAGGGGTGTCCCCTGATGAGTGTAAATTCAAGTTGGTGGGACGCGGGGGAGTCGAGCTTCAGCCGCCATCTTGGAAAACACATTTTATCGAATATCTCGTGAACCGTGTATCGTACGACAAAAATAGCGAAGACCTTTTTTGTAGATAATGAAATTCTCCACAACTTTCATTCAAAACTTTTTTATATAGAGTGTATGGTTTTTTATTTATAGCGCGGCAAACTTTTTCAAACATGGTTATTGCTAAATATATAATTAACGGTACATGTAACAGTAAAAATGGTGATGTTTGGTAAAGTTTGTCACGCTGTAAATTAAAAACCATGCAATATACAAGAACAAGATTCAAATTAAAGTTGTAGAGAATTTCATTATTCACAAAAAAGGTCTCTGCTATTTGTATCGTACGATGCACGGTTCACGAGATATTTGATAAAGCGTTAAAAAAAATATGAAATATAAATTTAATTATTATTACTTTATCAAAGTAATAAAAGCAAAAAGAAAAAAAAATATCACGAGCAACGAGTACTTGCGTTTAAGTTTTTTTTCTCTTTTTTTTTTCATGCAATACGAAAGAAATATCAGAATTTTTATTACCGTGTAAAGAGTAAACTTAACTGTGTAATATACCGTAGGCCATTGTTATGAAACTTTTGACAAGTATATATTTAAAAAAAACAAACAAAAGACTTTTTTGTCCCCCAACAAGAAGTGCCCACTGCCAGTCTCGCTTTGCTTCATAAAATTTCATTCGCATGCAAACATATTTTTCATTATTATTTCTTGACAAAATTTCGGGAAAAAAAAACATGTATTCAAATTATCATCGTAACATGGAATCATAACGTTTTTTTTCCCCTCTCGTGTGCGCGATTTTGATTACGAAAACTCCGATGGTTATGGCGCGGTCATCACGATTGCGTATATATATACATATATATATATATAAATTGTCTCTCGCATAAAAACCCAGCCAGTAGAAGGGGAGTTTATCGGTATTTTTACTGGCATTCGAGTACGTACACACCATTCTGAATATACCATAAAATGTATTAATCGATATACGCTATTCGCGCAAAATTGAAAAAAAAAAAAATAGTGCCTAGCCATTTCGATCGTCGACAGAGCGAAGCAGAGGGAAGCGTCCTTCTCGCGTCTACCGCAAGAGCGCGTGTCCATCAATCCTTTCCGATTGCATTGGACAAACGCTCTCGATAGCAACGTAAATCGTGTCGATGGTGCACTGTCGTGTAATTGGAGAAAACGTACGTATATATATATATATATATATATATATATATATACTCAAAATGAATGCAGTCAAAGCCGAGTACATATCCTCTCCTGAAATTCTCATACATGCATATATATATATATATATATATGTACTACGGGTAAAAAAAAGGGCGCAATTTATCGATTCACTTCGTAAAGTCGAGTTGGGACCTTTTTTTGTTTTGTTTTGTTGAAACACCATCGTTTATATATTTCTGCCATATTTCTCTCTAAAATAAATAACCAATGCCATTTTCCCTCGTTCATATACGTTCGTTCTCGCTCTGACAGTTATGCCCGTCGAGTGTGTTCCGCGATGCGCGACGAAATAATAATCGTCCGACGCCAATTAAAACGCGGATGCATCCAAAGTGCATGCCTGTGTATGCACATAGGGGGGGGGGGGGGGGGATGCGATGAGGGAGAATCCCAACTATTTATTCCACTGTGACCATATCTACAGTAATATTTATATAACTTTTACTTACATTATATATATATGTATATGTATATATATATATATATAAGCAAATGCAACTCAATTTTCAGGGATGGGCACCTCTCGTCACTTGAAAAAAAAAAACACACACACACTCTCCGCTTATTAAATTTATCAAACACAATTTTATTTTTACTTTTCATCGAACGCTGAAGAAAATTGATTGTTTGTTTAACCGAGTACCGAGTCAATATGGGCAATTAAAAAAATACCGTTAATGACTTTTATGAAAGAATTGACAATATAAATAAATTATTGAAAAAAATGAGAACGCATTTTTTTCGAAAATTACAGAAATAATCATTCGAATAATAATAATAACAATAATTACAATAATACTTCTTCAAATATATTTGGATTTTGTGCTTTCTACATTGTCTCGTACTCGTTTGTTGAAAACAAAAAAAAAATCATTCATCGCGATATTCAATCATGTCGTCGTCTCGACCATTTAATCCCTAATTATGGGTTTCCCCTGTATGGCGAGAACATATTTATATCTCACCGAGCGTTAATGGCTATTCGATGTGAATCCGTGCGAGTCGAGTTGGTGCACACGATCGTTTCGTAGCAGCGAATTTATACAAAGAAACGCAATCACTCGAACGCGCATCCTTTAACTTTATATAGCCGGGGATCGCTCTCGGTAATGGAAGTGTTTCGATACGTGTATAATACTCGTTGCGCGTTAATTAATTAACGAGCTCGTGGTTAAAAAAAAAAATGAAAACATCACGCATGCACTGGGGAGAAAAAAAATTGCAAAGTCGATCAAAGTATAGTTCAATCGACGAATAGGTAATCATATACATTTTGACATAAAAAAAAAAGAAATAAATATGAATTTATAATGATTTCGTCAAATATAGGTTGAATTTCAATCCGCTTTAATCCGTCGGCAGCTACAATTTTACTGATTTTACAAAATCGCTTCGATGAACAAAAAAAATTAATTCATTTGTGTTAAAGTCGACCAGAGCCTGTCAGTACTTCAAGTACCCGGTACTTGTGATGTACTGAAAGTACAGTACTCGAAGTACAAAGTATACTTAAGAATTTCAAGTATTGTATTTAAATTTCGAAGTACTCGACTGAAGTACTTTTTAATACGTTTTGCTAATGGTTGCATGTATAATGCCTTTGAATATATAATTGAGGAACGATCTGCGTCATCTTTGGTTAAGATTGCAAGGAATGGCCGTTGAAAGGCTGAAGCTACGGTATTTACGGTCTCATTGTCAATGCATATGGCTCCGTTTTTAACAATCCGTTTATTATATTCTTTATTTTTTCTTTATCAAACCTTGAGCTAAATAAATCTTAATGAAAATCGTCAATGCTATTTTTTGAAATTATTTCGAGTTCTTCGTTTGAATGTTTCTGTTCCAATCTGCCTGTATAACCTGAGTAAATTGCACAATGTAAAAAGATGTTTTGATACAAAAGGTAATCGAATCAAAATCAAATGAGTTTAAAGAGTACGTGAGAAATCAAATTTAAGTACTAGAACTTATGAGATGTATACCTGAAAACTTAAAAAGTATTCGATACTTGGTACTTGACGTATTTCAAGTACTCGGTACCTCAAGTACTTCAAATATTTAGTACTTGGTACTGCAAGTATTTATGATAATTGGTACTTGGAATACACGAGTACTTCAATTACTTTGAATACTTTGTACTTCAAGTACTTGTGGTACTTTGAACTTCAAGTACCTATGGCATTTCGCACTTCGGGTACTCGGAGTACTTTATGCTTCGGGTACTTGGAGTACTTTACACTTCAAGTACTTCGAACTTCAAGTACTTGGAATACTTTGTGCTTCGAGCACTTGGAGTACTTTGTACTTCTAGGACTTAAAGTACTTTGTAAATCGAGTTCTTAGAGCGCTTTTTACTTTGTCCTTGAAGCACTTTCAGGTACCTTGTACTTTGTACTTGAAGTACTTTCCGGTACTTTGCCCTGCTTTGACGTCGACATCTCGAATATTTTACGAATTCAATATGTTATCGAATCTCCTTTTTTATTTTCATTTCTTCCCACGATAAATTCTGTATCTTCATTGGCTCTCGGGATGAAACTATTTTTTTTATTCTTGAGCCGGAAAATCGTCTTGGAATCAAACCTCATCGAGAGAGATTGCAGGAAATTCTCGATATATAGAACGAAAAGTTGACGACAGGTTAGAGATCTCTCTCTCTCTCTCTGTCTTTCTCTCTTTTTCTTTCTTTCTTTCTTCGTCCATGCGTCATTGCATCTCGCGGTTGCACCAAATGAAATAAAAAAAAAAGAAAACAAAAAAGTGCATTGAGTTCTTGTCGCCTCGTTGGATGCTCGCACGAATGAGGAGGAGCAGAGGAGAATCGAGGAAGGATTTCTTGATCGATTCGCGGTACAGAGACTCTGCTCCTTCTATTTGATGCTGTGAAACGATCTCGTCGTTTTTGTTCCATTCGGCGTGACATTCGTTAGCTCGCGACGATCTCGTTTATACGATATATATGTATGTATATATACACTTATCTCGAGATACATATATACCATAGAAAGAGATGAGAATCAGTGGCGTGCATCCATATATGTATCTCGCTATGGTCGCATTAAATCGACGACACACTGGAATTTCGTATTATTGATCCACGATTTATTGGATCTGATTGAAACAAAACGAGAGAGGGAGAGAGAGAGTCATATAGAGAGACTCAATTAAAACGGGAAACAGAAATTTATTTTAATTCATTTGAATTGATTTGATAACTTTTCCTAAATTCCAGTATTCGATTATACTTTTTTTTTTTTTTTTTTAATAAAAAATTGACTAATCCGTAAAATTTGCGTTGTTCTTCGACATAAATTCCTCCGAAGCCCTGAAAAACCCTTCCCCGATACAAATGCACCAACTCATCGACATGCATAGCTCTCGTGATTT